>JAPMOR010063325.1:0-19730 GCA_026543865.1 Argiope aurantia | reverse complement strand
AAAAAAAGTACTTTTAATAGACATTAATACTTAAAAACAAACAAAAGAAAATTTTATTCTGTTAAACATTTAAAGAAAAACCATGCGAAAATTATTTTCGGATCCGAATTTTACGGTCCTTGTGTTGTTTTTCCAATCCCGTTCCATGATCTCAATGAAAGTAAACAAACCGATGATTAGAACCCGACCTTTTTGCGAGTTTCGTGTTTTGTGGTTGGCAGCAATCGCAATGCAAATCGAGCGACTATTTTTTTTCGGCTCGTGTCGTAGTTTTTAGAGAAGAGAAGGATATGGAATATTAGAAATGTGTTTTAGCTCTAAGATAGAGAGCGTCGACTGGTTGGCTATGCAACTGTATGTTGCTTCAACATTTTAACTATGCCAATTAGTTACTTTAGACGGTTCGAATCTGAGGTCTGGTAATGTTGATTTAAGTTTTTATTATTCAACTTATTATTTTGATTGCTCCCGTTACGAGCACATTAATTTTATTCTTGATTTTTAATAAAAAGTCATTTTTAAGAAACTGCTTTGCTAAAGTTTGGGTTAGTTTATCCTAAAGTATAATAGAGTTGATTATGAACCTAGAAGGATAACAGTTGGTTATAGGCCAAGAAGACTAACATATTCGAAAAATGTAAAACATAAAAAATTTAATTTTATCTCATCCAATTTGAATGTTTCTCTGCAAAAACATTTCGTCTTTAAATGACAAGATTAAAAAAAAAATTGTCGAATTTTTTTGGAAATTTGATAGTAGCTTATTATATTAAATGTTGAGCTATTAAAAGTGCATTATTTTTTAAATGCAACGCTTTAAATATTATTCATTTAAAATTTAATAACATACACATTTGTTAAAAAGAAAAGATTTGAAAAATATAATGCAGGAATATAATGCAGGAATTTTAATAGCATGATTAAAAAGTTATCACACAATAAATTACAACGAGTAATTAAGATATAACTTTAACCTAAACCTCTATTACGTAGGCGCTCATTATTAATGCAGTAGATTTAGTTTAAGTTGACTTTGAAAAACTAACGACACGACAAGGTGTAGAAAAGCTGCACTCACGGAAAGTTAACGATCGGGAACGGCAGTTATAGTTTCAAAAAGAAGCAGAAACAGGATACGGGATTTAAATGAGGCTGCTTTGCATCCTTTTAGATACATATGACTGCGTGAACGTTCTGTTCTTCGATGTTTTCTTAAAAAAAAACGATTGATTCCGTGAAAGAATTCGATTCTATCGATTTGACATTTTTTAGTAGTCACGATTTCAGTTTCCGATTCTGTATTAAATGAAATCAGAGGATAGATCAGATTGTGTGTTTTTCTGTTGCCTAATTTATAATCGAATTTCCCTCCTCGTATTAAAAACTAAAGCTAATAAAAACAGTCCTACTACTACAGCTGTCCTAAAATTAACACAAGATTTGAATTGGCAACTCTATTAAAAAGAACATTTGATAGCTGATAGTTTAGGATTAGTAAAAATGAAACATTACCCAATAGAACAATGAGTTTTCATCGTTGAAAAATATTTCAAGAATAATGAAAGTCTGGCAGACACAGTTAAAAAATTTGGAAATTGGCCCCCTAGATCGTGTGATTTAACACCATTGGATTCCTTTTTATGAGGTTATTTGAAGTCAAATGTCTATGTCAATAAGCCCACAAGCACGCGTGCATTGAAGGAGGAAGTTCAAAGCTGCATCAACTAAATTCAGCCACATTTATGCAAAATGGTCATGGAAAATTTCGGAAAAGAGTGCGTATGTGCCAGCAAAGCCGTAGAGCCTTTCGCCCTATGTGTTATTTCATACATAACCCTATCCTTGTACTTTGATTCAATAAAAATATAATAATTTAAAGAAAAAAATGTGTTTTTTATTTAATTTTTATTAATTGTTCTATCTATAACGCTCCATTTTTACTAAACCTAAACTATCAATTGTCAACTGATTCTTTTCATTAGGGTTACCAACACTTTACTGCAAATTCGCTCATTTCTTTAGTGAATTAGAAGTTAGCATTTTTATAAGAGTAATAATTTGTCTGGATGACCTTGTATTAACTGGCCTGACCAATGTATTAACTGGCCACTTTAAGCAGTTACGCATATAAAACCACATACATTTTTGACTCATCCATTCGATGTACTGATATTGCTCAGTAATAAGACAATCTCAGTAATACACTGACCTTCGTGGATTTTGCCTCAGACTAGTTTCGGGTAAATTTTCTGTGGTTCATCACACAAGTGTAATAATCAAATCAGATTTCATAAACAGTAATTTATTCACTTGTATTTCTCTATTTTTATTTTATTACTTTACTTGTAATTTATAACTTGTTTCTATTATTTTTAAGGGGTTTTTTTTTCTTTATTATGTATTAGATTTTTCATTCCCTACCGTATTATTTTCTGCCATTGCTCACTCTTTCTGAGGGTAATTCTAGAATCTTTAGAGAGGTTGTAGGTGCAACTTTTTACTTCCCCTTCCCTAGCATAAATATGCATTATATATATATATTAATAATTTAATATTAGAATCAGTTACGGTTTCCTGAAACATAGCAACAGTTAATGGATTAAAATTACAGTTATCAGTTTTTAAATAATAAAACCTTGATTTTGGTTATATAATTGAGTATGTTCTTTAAGTTTTTGTCCTTTTTTATTTGCAACAAAATCATGATATTTTCACGAACATTATGACGTCTCATCCATTTTTCACTCATAACTCATTTCTTTGTTATTCGTATTTTGAATTTAGAAATGCGGTAATAAGATCCATTGCATTTATTTTACGTCAAGATCTATCTGATAGAGAAATGAATGGCATTAAATTTTTTTTAAGTGCACAATTTGGTTTTTAGAAAGAAATCACTTGTCAAAACATTCTTCGAATTCACACATATCGAAACCTTTACTTCTAAATTTGCAGATTTGCTAGAATTTTTATATCATATTATAAAAGGTATTAAATAATTTCAAAGCATGGAAGTATGAAATTTAGCACAAGAAACAGTAAACTGAAAAATAAATTTTATACAACTGTGTTTCAAAAGTGATTTTTTAATCTAAAATTTTTTTAGACTTGAAATTTATAATTATTAATTTAGAAATATCAGATATATTTTAAATAAATTAAAGTAATGAACAATAACAAATAATTAAGAAAACAAGCAGTTGAACAAGTACTTGTTAAATTAAATTGGTAGATGATTAGGCGGGGAAAAAATCTTAAATTTAGCACAATAAACAAAAATTTAAAAAAAAAAAAGTTGTTGTTTTTTTAAATTTTTTTATTTTACAAATATGAATTTTAAAATATATCAACAAACAACTATCATTCACTTCTAAAACCAAGATAAGAGAAAATTCTGTTTTGAAAACAAGCACTATCATTTAATATAAATGCATAAAAATAACGATCGATACAGGACATTTCTATTGGCAATTTCATGTGTTTAAAGGAAACACATTATCAATATAAACTAAACATAGAAAATATTTGCCTACTGCTTAATTAATTTCATGGTTGATTATTTACTTTTTTAAAAAGAAAATATTTATTCCAACATCCGAATGCATTCTAAGCTTCATTTTTGAACGATCATAAATGAACATTCTTCCTCGTTAATGTTCCAAAATAGCAGTTATTTGCTTACAGCCATAGAAAAGGAAATATTTTAAATTGCAGGAAATCGTTTGCTTAATGGGTCTCTTTTTTTAAAAATTAATGACTTTCCGAAAGCAAGAATCCTTTCAAAATTTTAAAATTAATATACTCAGCAACAATTTTAGTTGCTGCAGATTTTTAGATTTAGCGTTTCTATTTCTTAAAACATTTTAAATTCTAGTCATGCATTTTTAGATAGAAGACAATTGTTCACAAAATTCGAATTGTCCGCATAAAATGCATTGTTTCAAATAAAATGAAAATTTTGTTAGTAAAAACTAATAGCCAGAAATCATTTGCATAATGGATCTCTTTTTAAAAAATTAATGATTCCAAAAGTATGAATCCTTTCAAGATTTTAAAATTAAATTATTTAGCAACAATTTTAATTATTACATATTTTTAGATTTGACATTTCTGTTCTTTAAACATTTCAAGTTTTTGTTATGGATTTTTATGTGAAAGACAATAGTTTATTCACAAAGTTCGAATAGTTAGCATAAAATGCATTGTTCCAAATAAAATGCAGTGGTAAATTAAAAAAAAAAAAAACTGCTTGTCTATTAATAAAAATAAATTTTTTATCTAAACAAAAAATTATTATCAGTAATTTATGCAATACGGAAGCAACAGGTGAGAGCAAGTAGAAAGGAAAGAAATATTTAACACCATTCCTCATATATCCAGAAGGTATCGTTACTAAACGTATGACACATTTTTCCTTCGCGTGTTATATAATCACGCATAAAAAAGAGAGCGTTTAAAAAGAGAAACAATTCGGAGTATCATATAAGCACTTGTCATCATTAAATGCTTATTATAATGATTATTCTGATTTTTTTTTCAGGATTTAATCTATGACGGTTATCATAATATGCTTGGGTAATTGGGAATTAGTTTACATAGCTTAGAGACATAGTAACAACAAGATTAATCATATCACTCTAAATTGTTGTATCGTAATCCAATATGTTATTAATGAATTAAAATATACTCATGCTATTTAGGTTTGTTCAATGGAAAATAATCATAGCAATTTTAAATTTAAAGACAGAAAATTTTGAGTTCCATGAAATATTTGGAAAGAGCATCATCTGATACCATAATGCAAATTATTGATCTAGGTTGTATATATTCCGGTTAATCTGATTAATTCGTTATTATTAATAATAATGGTAGAAATGATTAATAGATTTATCACACTGACCGGTTATTATTAATAATAATAACAATTAATAATAGTTTTAAAGTATTATAAGAGCGGTACATTTTCTAAAGCTACATCTGCTTGAAATCTACATCCGAAATTTCGATATGCCAGATAATTCTATTGTACATAGTTTTTATAATTCAGATTTTTAATACATGCAGATTTAATCGCAAATTTATGTAATTTATTAAGTAGGCATTAACTATGGACTGTTATGAATTAGTTTTATAATTCAAATATTTTATTACAAAATTAAAAAATATACCAAAACACTCATTTATTCGATTGTCATTACAATGGGCTTAAATAAATTATAAGTGCTCTTCTTAAATGCGTAATATGAAAATGAACCTTTTCAAGTATTAGACCATTTTAGCAGCAAAAGTGGCAGGAAACAAAGGAAATGAGTTTACAAGACAATATACAAAATCGAGCGATACAATAAGAAAAATGATGCTTTTTTTACTATTATATTTTAAGCTGAGAACCACGGAGCAATAGATCTTTTGTAAAGTAATAAAATACAATTTTGTTTTTTTTAAAAAAAACGTAAATCTCGCGAAATGAAAATATCTAACTTCAGTTATATTTTACGACAAAAAAAATCAAAGCCAATCGGCAGCGATTGGGAAAAAACGTGAATCAAATGTGTACTTTTCGACGAATTTAGCGGCTTTATTCGTGAAAATGGCGCAACAATGTCAATGACCTTTATAAATTTTAAAAAATGGTATTCTCAAAAAGCACGATTTAACTATAAAAAAAGAATGCCAAAGAACACACGAAACCATATGTTTGAGATTTCAAGAGCGGCATTTTTTTATTTATTCATTTTTAGAACAGCAGCTGAATGACGAATCGAGGTGAAACGTTTTTCCAGCATTCAAGTTTCATGAATGTTATTCCGTACTTGTACTCAAGAGTGAACGGAAAGAAGAAAAATTTGAATACTGCATTTCGCCTATCGTTTATTCCTAACTAACATCAATTAAGAGATTAGGAGGTCGCTTTTAAACAACAAATCTTATGAGATCAGCAAAAAGGATATGTTAATTCCGATTTTATAACAGTATTTAAAATGAGAAAATAATAGGATATGAATCTCATAATGAAATTTTTTTGTACTAAAATTCTATTTCTAATGCAAGAAAAAATGTAATATTTTAAAATAGGATAAAATAATAGGATATTAATCTCATAGTGAAATTTTTTGTACTAAAATTCTATTTCTAATGAAAGAAAAATTGTAATATTTTAAAAAATTTCTGTGTTGATACTTAAGTAAATGAAAAAAAAATATTTCTATATTAATTGTTCTTCATATATATTGATCAAAGATATCATCAACTTAAATTTTTGGTTTACCGTTCCTCACACTCACTGCTTTTATATTTGTTACAGAAACAAACATTCTATAAACCAAAAAAAAAAACTTTTATATTTCTAATATTAATATGTTAATCAAGAGCATGATTTCAATGGATATGTAAACACTTTATTCAGAAATGCAAAATGCAAAGCATCTTGCAAATTATTCCAATCAATTATTGCAAAATTTTTAAAAAGATTATTGTGCGATTATTGTAAAAGATTATACAAAGTTTATTTCAATTTTGATATATTCTGACAAAATACCAATGATTTTGTGTCAATCAACTTATTATAAAAAAGCAAAGAAACACAATAATCGCAAGCGCGTATTCCTATATTATAAATGGCTTATCTTCTTATATTTAGATTTTATTATTAATCAGTTACTGAACATTTCTAAATTATATTTCTTCGTTTTTCGGAAAATAGTAGGATAAAGACAATCTTTGATTTTTCAAAAATGTATAAGATAAGTAGTATTGATAGATTTAAATAGACCATTAAACATTACCTATAAAATCAACTCACTGCTCTCAAATAGAAAAAGCTAATTCAAAAAAATATTAAAAGTTTCATGATTTTTTGCCCTTCAATATAAATAAACTTAATCATTATACTTAACCCCATAGAATTATGTAATTAAATTCCTTATTAGAGGTCGCATCGTTTTTTAGATAGTTATTGTTGTTTCTACCAATATAAGAATGAAATATATTTAAGTGTATCCAAGTAATTCTCATTTACTAAATTAATTTTCAATCAATTTAAATACAGATGTAAAACTCAAAAATTCTGTAATTCGTTGCATGATTTAGGCATATCCTTTCGGAACAAGGAGTTTCTATAAAAGCTACATTCATAAAGGATTAAAATGGTTTGATTTCTATAATTTAAAAGCTTCTGAATTTGTATTTTACGTTACTGATATATTTATAACAATACTAAAAATATGGAGGGCATGAAGACAAAAATATAAACTATAATTGGTACTATCTCAATTTAACATGCTAAATAAAAGCAAGGCATTTTCGGCAATTTTTTAATGCACACGATGATAGCACTTTAAATGGCATCTTAATTATCGCAGTTTGGGAAGTAATAAAAGGAATGGGATATTAAAAGTTCTCAATGAATAATAGATTAAAATTCGCAATTTGCGTTAGAAAAACGCAGTCCTAGACGACGATATCTACATTCAAATCAAGGACAACCAGTTATACTGGATTAAGTTCACCTTGTTTAACATTCAAAAGTGATGAAAAGCAAGTTTATAAACGGTTTTTAAATAATTAAAACAGTTTATAGCTATTCAAAATTATTATTTCCACCAGAATATGCATTATCGTATTTAAACAATAAACAAAAAAAATAGTTCTAATGCATAAAATAATAATCAAAAAGAATTTACAAAATTCCCGTTGATTACATATAAAGAAAAAATAATCCTTTAGCTTTTGAAGTAACTTATTTTTATACGACGATATTTAATTGCATACGTTTCTATAAGATGTGTAAAAGTCATAAACACTCTTGACAATGAAAATCAGCAATTCAATCAACCTTCGATTCTACCTAAGCACGATTCCTCGCAGAAACAAATAAGAAATGCGAATTTTGGAACAATCTACCTTCCTGAACATCTGAAGAAAAGAATTCGAGAAAGAACCTGATTTTAATTTCATTACCATAAAACAGTAGAACGTAAAAGAAATAGAATAGAATGGAATCAATAATCCTAATATAAAATCAATATGCATTGATGATATCAGGTAAAAAGATGAAATTAGGAAAATCTGTGAAGGCGGCAAAAATAATATTAAATAGAAAATTTAAATTATAAAAGATTAAAATTTAAAAAAAAATGAAGCAAAATAAGTACAGTGAGTGTTTGGTTGGAGAATAAATCGGAAAAAGATTACCACACAAAGCGCCACTGAATGATATATGTTTATTAGAAATGCATCCTGATGTCATTTGTTAGGCGACGCCGCAGCAAAGGTGAACAATGCGGAATGCAAAGGGTTGCCACAAGGCAAAAAAAAAAAATGATGAGTATGGAAATCAAAGGTGAGATCTTTAGCCATCGTTACTTTCTGGAATGTGACATTTATAAACAATCTTTTCGAGCGCTAGAGAATTGATAGCTGTTCTATGAAATTTTGTGATGAAATTAACAATTTATAGACCAAATTATTTTTAATTAATACATATACATAATTTAGATAAAACAAATGAACTCGGACTATGTCCTTAAGTAATTAAAGAAGAGAAGTCTAAAGTAATTTCATGTTAAAAGCTAGGCTCATAATAAAAAAAAAGTTAAGAGATATATATTGTCAGGGCCGACTGCAGAATATTCAAATTATTGAGGCGCAACACCCTCCCAATTTGCATATATGATATATTGGTATATAAGTTTAATCTCAGTAGGAAAAAAATACACAAAGATTTTTTTTCAATGTAATGTATATTTAAAGTACTATAGAGCATAAAATACACGCGGCATTCCTACATGCTCGACACCAAGTACCTAATCACAGACAACATAACTCCTGAAACCGATCTCGATTATTATTAAATAAATAAATAAAAGTAATAAAAGATTATTCATTTTTTATTTTGGAAGAATCCAGAACAAGTTAATTAAATTTTCAGGCATCTTAATAATTTTAAAGTAAAAAAATATCTTTGAAAAACATTATATTCAAAGCAGGAGCATCACATGGTATCAATCATTTCTGCAAAGAATCTTAAAATTTTGCATATTTTGTTCGAGATCTGGATAATGTTTTTTTTTTTTTTTTTTTAACATTTGAAAGAAAAGTATTCTAAACAAAAGGGGGGGAAATCGAATTCTCTTTTGACAATCTACTGAAAAAAAATTATGAAATTTATAACAATTAGTATTTTTTTTACTTTTCCTCCCATTTAATTTTACAATATTCGGCCAGCTTAAATAAAGAATCATAGCAGATATATTCTCTGGCCCTTTCAAAGTAGAGTGAAAAGAAGTTTTCAATTCTATAATGAAAAAGCGTATCAATTAATAAGAAATCACAGAAATATCACGTATATGTATTTTACATTTAATGGTAAAATATTTAAAATCTTTAGGACCTTCAGAGACAAAAAGAACATTCAACACATTCAATTAACAATCAACTTTTTAAAGATGGATCACAATTAGCATTCATTGCATAAAGTAAAATTTTTATCTTCCAATCTGAGCAGCAATAAGCTGATTTAAAATTGAAATCAATTGATGCAATAGAACTTTATAGTTGAAGTGAGTTATCAAATTATATCGCGAAACTAATGTTTTGCCAGTTGATTCAGACAGGCATGCTGAAATCACCACCTAAACAAAACTATTTCACCAATAAACAAAATAATAATATTGTCACAACGCACAGTGAAACCATGTCTATAGATAATATCAAAAAGCCCGTAAGACTAAAATTAAAAATAAAAATTCATTAAATCGAAGGGATACTTTTTTTATCCACCTGGAGAAACAAAAAAACCTTATAAAACAAACAAAACAACTAAACCCCTTGCTGCAACATGAATAAACTATATAAACACCTTCAAAACCACAATATTCTGAAATTATGGGATGTTCACTAAATAATAAAATACAGTTTAACGATGAGCTAATTTTTTTTTAAAGTTTTTAAACATTAGTATACTGATAAATATAAATTTTTAATCTAATTTTTTTTCACTTTTTCTAGTCTTTAATGTATGATTCTTTTTAATAAATACTATGCAATTTTGAAATCCATTTCCACTTCAAATTCACTACAAATTAGCTCTACTTGTATGGAATCAAAATTAAAATAAATTATTCGATTAAGTGATATTTAATTTATTAAAATATTTATCAGGGATACACAATAAAAAAATTGTCATTTAATAGACAAATGTTCATAATTTCAAAACCCTAGCTCATCAGGAATTAAGTGAAAATCGACTAAAAAAATACCATCTTCACAAACAGAGCGTGTCAAGTTAAATAAAAGTATTTAAAAGAAATGTAATCATTAATTAACTAATAATTTAAATAATACAAGAAAATTCATGAGAGATCACAATAGTTTTTATATTTATGTTTTTTCATATCGTAGCAAAATGGAGTGCAAAACAAAACAAAGAAAAGGAAACAGCCTAATTTCAACAGCCCACTACAGTGTTATATGAGCTGACATATTTCCAATCGAATACTGTGCAATGAAGTGTGGACACACGTTGATCCAGATTTCAAATTTGATGCAGGCGAGAGAGATATTTCTTTATTATTCTTTTTTTTTTCCCCCTTGCCTAATAGTGTGTGTGTGTTTTCTTTTCCTAACACTCTCACTTCTTTCCTTTAGGGTTTTCATACATTCAACATCGCACGTCGAGTCATTCAACTCTCAAACAATGTTTTGATTTACTTGCTCCACTGGTTATGTGGCACTTTGGGCGTAATTATCCGAGAAATGAGTGCCCAGCACGGATAGGAAGGTTTCTTGAGAAAAAAACACGAGATGGCCTTCCTTGATGAGAAAAGAGTAATTTCTAATCTACATCTAAACGAAGGTAAAACCTAAATTTACATTTTTCCCAGGAAGTTATCTTTAAAGCTGAGGAAAAACAGTTATAAACTACATAGTTTCCGCAGCATTTATTTTATACAAGCCAATTTCGTTTATAAATTCATAAATCAATATGAATTTTAAATCATTTGATAATAAGTACTTTTAATTTCTAGTTAAACAATAAGAGATTTTTTTTTATCTTTCGCATTAAATAATATTTTACACTTTTATTTATCTTTTTTTTTCTGTAGATAAAATAAGTTTCAGGCAATTATTATGCATAGATTATTTATCCTTTTAAACAAGAATGATGACTATTTAGTTGAATGACTTGGCTAAATCATCTGCAAGAACAAAATTCATGGCTAACTAATCACACAAAGAAGAACAGCTGTAAGTTTCATTTTTAACAGAAAAAAAATATTTTTTAAATATTTCGAAATCTACGAATGCTATTTCAGCTAAGTAAAAGAAAAATTTATAAATTTTTGGAGCTTGCTTGGAGTGTCCTTATTGTTTCACAATTTCAAATTAATAGAAGTTAATTGACAGAATCAACAGCAGAAAATTAGTCGAAAATTAATCAGATATTATGTAAAATTATTACAATTCATACGATATGTCAATTAAATCAATTTGTTATTTATACAATAAAAAAGCTGACAGTGCATTTTGAGGTTATAATGATTAGTATAACCATCAACAGTAAATGAAACAGCTCAGTTTCGAATTTATGGCAAGTAACGAATTTAGAACAGGAAATGAAAACAAACGAGTGATCACAACAATATTTTAGTTGAAATAGTGTCAACTGGCAACAGTAAAAAAAACATGATTGAAAAATGGATTTTATTTAAAACCAAATAATCTGTTTCTATTCATTCTAGAAAAAAATCTAGTTTTAAAACAATAAATATATATATAGGGCATCAACTTAAATCTTGAGCTTCCTAAATTCCAATACAAAAGCAGCGACAGCTGCAGTCTTAAATATGGTGTCTGAATATTGTGAAATGACTATTGGCTACACGAAAAAAAATCACTTTGCAGTATTTTTTATGAAATCAATCCACTTATGCTAATACAAAATTACATCAAATCTTATTACACTAGGCTGCAGCAGTATAAATAATTTATGGAATTCAACAGTTAACCAAATCCAGATCTTCTCACACTTAATATTCTAGATTCATATGGTTCTACTAAATTCTATATATTAATCTTAAGGTTATGAAAAATAGTTCAGGTGGATTCTTCAATAGAAAATTATTTTGATATGAAATATATTACAATTTTCCAAATAATATACTAAATTAATTTTGTTCCTCAATAAGTAATACATTGTATAATTTATCAATCCTCTTCAAATGCACAAGGCTTTCCAATATTTATATATAATACATAGAGTCGTTGAATTTTTTCTTTTCGTTTACAAAGGAAAAGAATTCAGCAAAAACATCCAGATATTACTGAATTCGTTTGCTGCTGAATCTCCATTTTTAAACTTCCCTCAATTCAAAATAAATATATAAATAAATTATTTATGGAATTTTCAATTTGCTTATTGTGAACAAGATAATTTAAAAACCAGATAACTAGATGAATGAAATTTGGCATACGACATTTGCATCAAGAGATCTAACTGATTTATATCAAATTTTGAACAAACTGATTAAAGAAAAGAGGTACATTCCAAACTGTAAGGCAAAGAGAATTAAAAATTCTCTATATTGAACATTAAGAAATATATGAGAGAACAGCGCCAAATTAATGGAATTGGTTACAATTGACACTGACGCATTTCCATTACAGTAGGAATTTTTCCATCTGTATTGAAATATCAGTGAAACAAAGCCTCGAACTAACTAGGTATTAATTGATATTAATAAATAAACAAAGGAAAAACAGAGCTAAATATAATAGAATTGGTTCCATTACAATAGACGCTGACGCGTTTCATTAGAGTAAGAATATGCCCAATTGTATTGGAATCTCCATGGAACAAGTTTAAATCTAGAACTAACTAAGCAAACTAGATCCGTTACAAATCTTGACAATAGATATATTTCAAAATAAAATAATGAGATCAAGGTTGATAAAGAGATGCAGCGACACAATTGTAGAACAAAAGATTCCTTAAGGTTCAATGAACGTTCTTTTTGCGCCAAATGGAAAAAAGCAGTTTACAAAGGACTGCAGACTGACTGCCAGAGTATAGTTAAGGTATGACCTAATATCCAATATTCCTCAGGGACTTAAAAAGTTTCAGACATCCAAATCAGTTGTTAATTTTCCTTTAAAAACGCCCACACTTTCAAGACAGTAAAACTAAATTTCTAATAAAATGTGTAAAGGGGCAATTTTCATTTTTTATCAATGCATAACAATTATTAAAATAGAAAGCCATTAAAAACTTACAATTACATTTTAGACTTATTTTATAAAGTGAATTCACATAATTAAAAAATGCTCTAAAATCATATTGTTCTTGTTTGCAAAAAAAAATAATAAAATAAATAAAATAAGAACAAAGCATTCAAGACATCTCTCAATATTTTTAAAAAGCAATTAATTAAAAAAAGCATTTTTAAAGCATATTTTTAGGCAAAAAATTATTTTTAAAAATCCAGATATTTAATCTAGAAACATTTCCATAATTAGGTAATTAGAATTTATTGTGAATTTCGATAAAAAAAAGTTTAACAAATTTATTAAGTAAAAAAGTAAATATTTTAAGCGCATAACTGCTTTTTAATCTATACATGCAACGAAATTAATTTTTAATGTTAATAATTTTATACATTAAATTTATTAGAATACCTTTCAAACTGAACACAAAAGTATCAAACAGCGACATTTGGTGGAAAATAAAATTTATCGAAGCATTTGTTTCATATTTGAAAATCGTAAACACATTTTAAAGATATTGAAATACAAGATATTGGATTACAAAGATATTATATATTAGATTTCTGATTACAAAAAATTGTAATAAAAAACTTGTAATTTGCATATGGTTGTTTCGATATACTGTAAAGAAGCTAATTTTTTTTTTTTTAATAAAACCACATACGTCAGCAAATTACACCATGAATATCGTAGATAACTAAAAACATGTTAACAAGGTATTCCAATTCTTGTTACGTATTGTTCAACATTTCGGCTGTCATGCGACATACAGAATCTTAGCTCTGATTGCATCAATATCTCCAATATTTTTAGAAGAGATATTAAATATAAAATGCCAATTACAATAAGCAAAACCAAATTAATAAAATATCATACATACATACTTTTTTCGCTTCAGCATTTAGATTTGCACGGCAATACTCAAATTAATAGACTACATTATCAAGTCAGTACCTTTAGTACATTACTATTTCAATGCCTTTTGCATTTATTTTCCAACATAAAGTTGCATTTGAAATACAAAATGTTGTATTCTTGCGAAATAAGTTTAGTAAGAAAAGAAAAAAAAAATCTTTCTTGGTTCTAAATTGCATTGGAGAGAGAAAATTCAGCAATTGGCGCGGAAATGAAGACGCAGAAAAACTAAGAGAAAAAGTTAACTGCACGCGCACGAAATTTCACAGTTAGAATTATGAAACCTTGCCGCCAAGTTACACAATTATTACAGCAATGTAAAGGGAGATATTATGTCCGCTTATGCAAAACGGTCACGTCATGGAATATCAAAGCTTATATCGTTCTATCTCACAACTCGATTGATTTTTTTAACCAAATACTTATTTGAAAATAAATCCGGTATAAAGATACATAATTTTGTAAATGTTAAAGAACTTAATTAACAAATCCTGGGATAATAAAAATTCTTTTATCAAATAAAATACCTTTTCATAAAGGTCCTATTTGATGAAAGAGCTTTTGTATACTACACATAAATAAAATTTTTCATTGATTAATTATTATCCCAGGATTTGTTAGTTAAGTTCTTTAACATTTACAAAATAAAAAAAGGTCTTTCATCCGTTTACTAACATCTTTAAATTCAATAGCTTTAATTTTTTAATTGATTTTTCCCATTTTCTTATTGCATTCTATACTTACTTCATATCAGCGCATTTGCAAATAGATTGATCGCATTACATAAGTGTTGCAAATGATATGATGTTATTGTTTAAAATAGACTTGCATTACTTGATAAAATAATATCGCATAGTATCCTTTTAAAAAACATTATTTACAGAATCGCATACTTTACCTATATATTTCAAGATGCGATCAATAACTGAAATTTTAAACAAAACATTATCGCCACATGTGAAAATTTTATTTTTGGCGCTTATTTTGAAGAATCAAGATCTTTTCTTTCAAAAAATAATCGGAAAGCCTTTACAACATATTTATAAAATAACAGACATAGATTAGGTTCTTCTTTTCCAAATCCGATTAAAGATCTTTATTTATTCCCTTGTCTTACATTTTTATTTTTATAAGTGCTACATTTATATTAACGGTGATATTCTTTCTTCGCAAATACATTTCACAAGACTTTTTCTTTATACCAATACCTGTGTGGCGTCACAGTCATATGACAAGCATGACTGCATATCATGCAACATCTTGTTACATGTTATTTTCAATGCATTTGGTATAATGGCCGTTTCTCTTCAACAAGATGAGCAATTGATTTCAAAATCAAATCGCCGCGGTTCACTTGGCATATGTCAATGTCAACTTGAATTGACACCATTGCCAAAATGTATAATATATTATATTTTTCACCGAAAACAAATTTAAAATGAAATGATGAAATTCTGATGAATATACATATAAAGTATGATGAATATATATATATGAAATACTGATGAATATAAATAATAAAATGAAATACCGGTATATAATATAAAGATGAATGACTGAATGTCCTTTATACAGTCTTAGTTTATTGTTGATGAAATTCGTCACGTGCTCTTCAAAACGAGAGGAAGGTCATTATCACCTTTTCAAAAAATTAAAATATTAAATCAAAAAATAAACCAGTTTTTGATGTTTTTCGGTTATATCTTTAGAAACTATAATCTTACAAAAGTATAATCTTATAATCTTACACTATTTCAAAACTCAAAAAATTACCTTGTTTAATTACACTACTTTCATTTCTATAATATTTTTCTCCATTTTTTTAATAAATTTTTACAATTTTATTCGATGTACAATTTGTAACAATGTTTTTATTGTTAAGATGAAATTCAAAGTAATTTCATTGCTTCCGGCAAATAATTTCATCGGGTAAACTTGCCAGTTTTAAAATTTAACGAACAAAGAAAGCAACTTTATTTCTTAACGCCGAATCATGAGTTTTAATTTATAATATATGCACTTTTTTTTTTCGAAATATACAACTTTATTTGCATGCGCTTTTATTCTGAAAAATATTTTTTATTTTATTTGCAAATGTGACAATATGTAGCAGACTGATTCCGTTAAATTCATTTTCTTCAGTCTTATCAAGTATCAAGGTAAAGTTTCAAATAAATGCAGTTTATATTAACAGCGTAAAAACCAAGCAAACGTGCAGGTTATTAAACATGGTTATTATTTATAAGCTTTAACTTTCTTTTTTTTTAAATTAGTAATTTACATTTCGATTACTTTAAAGGGTAACAATACATTTAACGGCCATTCAATTACTTTAAACGGTAACAATACGACCACATCGCTTTACCGTTAAAAGTTGCATCATCTTTCAACACACAGGTCTGGTCTTTCCATGAAATATATATTGCGTCAACATTTTGCAACACACTTGTAAATGTAATTTTATTCTTCAACAATTTCTGCAAGAGTAAGACAAAAGAGTATTATGTTTTTAATTTACACACTAAAAATCAAGATTTATAATTATTATTGCTTTTTAAGATTATTTTGAAATAGCCTTTCTTCACAATTCTGGGTATATGCACCAGTTGTCTAGTGCCTAACATTATTAAAAACAACATAGGGCAAAATAAAGGCCCTAAATGTCCCCATAGAGTTAAAATTAAATCTTGATGAAGTAAGAGAAATACTGATTTTCTAATTTAAATGTGTTTTTCAGTTAACAAAAATAATACAGGAAAAATATACAAAGAAATAAAGAAATGTTTTGATATCCTTAATACTGGATGATGATTTTTGTCACTTAATCGAAACAATGGAAACAAAAGCAATTGATTATTACGCCAGATTATAAGAAAATAATAAATTTCAAGCAAATACAACACTAAAAATTATTTTGCACAAAACTCAAGTGGAATGTAACAACCAATGAAATAAATATTTAATATATTACTAATGTTTTAATTATATTTTATTGTAATTATATTTACTGTAATATTTTAATTGTAATAAATTATACTTTATTTAATAATGATTCTAATTATTCAATACAAACATACACAATAGTCCTAATATATTATAATTCATAAAATTTGCATTTTCCATAAAAAATTTTATTTGGAAACTAGCCAAATATCATTTTTTAACAGAGTAGACCTTGCAGTCTGCTCTCAGATTAGAGCCCTTAGGCAGCTGCCTAGCATACTAAATTGGAACTCCACCATTTAATGAAAGTTTTATTGATAACGGATTTTAAAAAGAATATAAACAGAAAAATGCAAATCAGTAAAACGATGCAAACATTCTAAACAAGTGGAATAATTTTCTTGCAGTTGCTTTAATTTAATAGTATTATTATTAAAAATTGCCGAAGCATATATATTTCCATGCTATTTCTCAATAGCTTACACACCAGGTAAAAAATTATTAACAACATGCACACGCGAATGGCTTTAATTCCATTCTAATAGCATAAAATATTCCAAAAGAAAGAAGAAATACTTATACAGTCGTTTCGACAACCCGATTACGTGATGGTGTTGACCTTGAATCTAGCAAATAACAAGTATTGAAAAGGTTCACTTCAAATATAAATGCCTATTAAAACAAGTAGAAATAAAAGCATGCACAGAAAGCTTTGTGCAATTTTGTTCTTTGCGACCGCACACCTAGTCATGACCGGCTTTTACAACTAACAAAACCTTTTTAATATTTTGGAGAGTATGGAGATAAGCCTGTGATCAAAAACAATGAAAATCACTATCATTAACATTAACAGAATATCATAATTGAGGTTGAATCGAATATAAATATACTTCACGCTCTATAAATCACACACAAATGGAAGATGAATCACTATTAATACATCATTAAATTAAGCTGCCTCCGTCTAAAGATATAGCTCAATTAGTCGAATTAAATTTTGCAACTAAAACTGCTATTCTAATTAACTTATCCTCTACACATTTCATGTACTAAGATTTAATGAAGTAGAGTTTGAGTTTGTTTGTTTGTTTTTTATGGCACAAAAGTCATCTTTAGCTAAATGCGTCACATTCAATGAATTAAAATATTTGTATCAATTTATAATAATAAAATCGAAACATGGATTGTCTATAAAATCTGATTGTCTAAAATCGTAAAAATGCGAGTCAAGAAAAAGTGCAACAATCATGCAAGGTATGCTACAGTACTAAAACGCGTCGCTAATGTTTATATATATAATTATATATTTTTTAAAAAAATTTTAACTAAAAAAGATTAGCATGCAGATTTTTGGAAAGCAACTCGCCCAAATCAGGGTGAGATTACTGAAAAAAATGTAAGACGCTGTAAAGAAAACAGTGACATTCTACTAGAATGTGCAAAACAGACACAGGACTGTTATAAATTGAGCAAAGCGGTGTTGGTTCCCCCATCAATAAATGTCGGTGGATGAATCGAATGATCCCAATCATCAACCTAGATAAAATGGTTTCCAGTTTTCTGCTGTTTAAATTTTATTGAAGTAGAAATTTTATGAGTAGGACGGACATCTTTCCAATCCCTGCAAACTACTTACCAATCATATTGCAAATTCAATAAATTCATTATAAACATATATGGGCAGTAAAATATATATTAGTAATCACAAAATGCCCATTAAAGTTATCACAGATTTATACTCATTCGCAAGACATAAGTTATAACCAATTTAAACATCTTATTTTAGTAGCATCTAAAAATATTTGACCAAAAAAAATCACATCCGGTGATTACAAATAACCTAAAGTGAAAATAAAATTACCTGTTCAATAAGAAATTTCCAAATTTGGCGATAAACAAGAGATTTGGCGATAGAGGAAACTTTCCCAAAGACTTAAGACCCGACGTTTAAATTTTCCAACATTACTGACCTAGTGCCGAAAGCGAAAAGAAAGATTTCAGAATCAGCTTATTATTTTTCTGCACATACGTCTTAAAAGTGCTGATCAGGACGAAAGTGGATGAAAAACACGCATCGGTGCATAATTCCGTGAAATGTTTCAGTGTCTAGGAGCAGAGATTAATCCTGATTTAGATGCCAACAGTGGGTTACCGTCATTTTCCGCTTCAGATTTCAGAGATAAGGGTAGAAATCGTTTCAAAACTCACGCTACAGATCTGGCTATCCCAGTCCCAGAAATAGAGCATCGATAACAATTCATTTCCTTGGAAAAGGGTGTGGTCTGGAAAGCAGCAAGTTGAGCCCTTATCACCCAGAAAACTATACAGGTCAAGCTCACCAGCACTGGGACAGACTCAAAAATTACCTTTGAATTCTATGGTCAAAAATATCAAAATAAAAGACAGACTTCGGGAAATTTGTACTGAAATAGGAATCACGATTTTTTTTACAAAACACTTGGTGGTATATGTAGTTATTGCAACAAGGAACCAGTTCCACCTTGCACATTTTCAGCTACAGCTTTTATTTGTGATTTCTTGCAGAAATAATTCTTCTACTTGAAATAAAATGTCTACTTTTTGTGATACATTTGCATTTGCCACAATAT
>JAPMOR010063321.1:62170-83815 GCA_026543865.1 Argiope aurantia | reverse complement strand
ATAAAATGACTCACTGAAAGAAAAATAGAATGAATAAAATGACTCACCGAAGGTCTCGAAGAGTTTTCTAATGTTGGTGTTTGACAGCCAGTTCTTCTTTCTGAGATAATCCGATGAACAGCCGGACATGAACATGGCCAGGATCTCAGCTGTGTATACAGATGCGTTGATCAAACCATTCTAAGAACAGATTTTTTTAAAAAAATGAGCTTTGTCCGAAAAATTAATAAAAACAGTTCTTAAAAATACACTTTTATTAGCATACTAAAAAGTAGATTTTTTTTAAAACTTTAACTATTTTTTTCTATTTTGACTTTAATTTTTAACTCATCCTTAATGATAATATGGAATCTTAAATTTATTTTACTTGAAATTCACCACTTGGCGTCAAAAGCAAGGAATTAAAATTAAATTAAATTAATTTATATACAAGCATTTTGAGTCTGAAAATACTAATAAAGTGTATTGTCATCGAGAATATATAAGCATACAAATTTTAACCCTTTGCACTCGGTAAAGAAATTCGATGCAAATTTATTCACCTAATACAAGGAAGGGCTTGCTTATTGTTCCAAAAATAAATATATATAATTGTTTCAATTTGAATTACCTGAAAGATTAATTTATATCTTTTTACCATTCTGAAGGTATTTTTAACAATCAAAATTGAAAAATAAATGAATAAAACGTCAAAATGATGCACCATCTTGAATGGTGACTAAAAAGCTACTGATATCTGATACTATTCCTACCAGAATAGTATCAGATATCATAAAATATCTAGGAAATACTGTTCAAAACGTCGCGTTATAATACTATTGCTGAAAACTATTGCTGAAATATGAAATATTATAATTAAAAAAAGCCAAAAATAATTAGACTCATAAATTAATACCGAAGTAGATTCAATTTTAAATTGCTGCAATCATGCAAATAATCAGTTTTAATTTTTTTTATCTTATTAATTTTTCTGTTTTATGGAGTAATGTATAAAATTACTTCAATACTTAGAATAAACGAACTAGTTCCAATTTCAGTTTTGAGTATGGAATAGGTTCAATGAAAAAATATTTTACACATATGATGTATAATTTCTGAAAAGAATAATGGAAGAGAAAATACTCAAAAAATTTTCAGAAAAGTCTCGAACTGAGCTTTTAAATGTAAATACTATATTGTTCTTCACATAATTTGATATTTACTAAGACAGAATTTTGCAGTCAATTTTTTTTCTCGCGGCTTGATGCGTCAGAATGTTGAAATTTTATTCACTTAATGTCACCAGATGACAATATACTAATTTTATTTTTTTCAGAAATTCATTATCAATTATAACTTGATTTGATTTCATACCAGCCAATGACGGAGAATATTTTTTTTTA
The DNA here is from genome assembly GCA_026543865.1 of Argiope aurantia. Taxonomy (NCBI): domain Eukaryota; kingdom Metazoa; phylum Arthropoda; class Arachnida; order Araneae; family Araneidae; genus Argiope; species Argiope aurantia. The sequence continues at coordinate 82,433 of JAPMOR010063321.1, read as the reverse complement.
ATTAGTCGATTTGATTTTATAGAATCTACAATAGTAAATTATAAATTCAAGGCTAAAAAATAAAGTAGTTAATGTAAAAATAATTAATTTTTCAAACGCTATTAGAAGTCTTTTTTAAATTTGTTTTTATTGTTTATTGTTTATTGTTTCATTCAATTTTAAAATACTGAAATAGTCTTTTTATATATAAAAAAAAATGCTATCGTTTTTACAAGAATTTAACAGCAAATATTTCCTTAAAAATAATTCCCGCATATCTGTATTAATGTTTAAACGAATTTTTTTTTTTTAAAAATTATAAAAATGATTAGTTAGAATTTCATGAAAATAATTATAATCTTTATATTATTACTTTACTATTTTTTTTTCATTGAATTTACGAGATTTAAATTGGCTTAGAAAATATTATACATATTTCTTTATTGAAAATTTATTGTTCTCAATATAATTTAAATTTTTCAAAAAACTTTTTTTGTTGTTGTTCCTTAAATAAAACAATTTTTAAAAAAACCCTGTGGCAACAGGAACACAAACACATTTCTGAAAATCTCCATTCAGCTCCAATAATCTCAAGCATTCAAATAATTTTGAGGGAAAAAAATACTCTCGTGAGGTCACTTCAAGCACGCGGTCATTTGCATAGAACAACGAGCAGTGGAGCGCGACAGTTACAGTCAACCTTTACGAGTCCGAATAATTTATGCCGCGCGATTGTTTAGACGTTTTTCCGCTTAGTAAACATGTTTAAGATCGCTCTTCCGGTTCGTCATTTAAAAATGCAGCAGAGGAGGTTATTTGAAAGTTCGTCTTTATCCTTGAAGGATGCGGTACTTCAAAATTGCAAGGTGGTTCGTGTCAGTGTGTTTCTTGACAAAGAGGAAATATAAAGCCTTTGTTGAATTCCTTTCTTTTAAAGACCTTTGTTTTTAGAAAGAAATTGTTCCAAAACGTCCAAGAAAGGAAAAATTGGTTCAGAGCTTTTTTGTCTTGGTTTCAGACTTTTTTAGTATAAATTTTTTGATGAAATTTATTATGACAGTAACCAAAAAAACAAAAACCAAAAAAAAAAAAACTTTATTAAATTTTCTTTTTTAATTAATACATAAGATAAAAAAATATAACTTAATATTTCTTTCTTTTTTTAAGGCAACATTAATAATTATTTTCTCGATAATAAATTACTAATTTTCACTTAGAAAGAGGCATTAATGAATTAATGAAAAAAAAATTATGAAAGGTGGAAGTACAATAGTTTCAACTCATTCATCGCTTTAAGGACTATTTAAAAATATATATAGAGAGAATTTTAAAATAAAATACTTTTAATTCCCTCTTAGATATTTTGACGCATTATTTAAAGTAAGATGTAGCTACAATGAAGGAAGAAAAATTATATGTAAAGTTGAATTTCACAGATATAAATATGTATAATCCCTTTTCTGGCATAAATATATTATTTTGAATATACCAAACTATAACGAAAATCTGTTATCTAAATAGTAGAATGAACACGAAAAGAGAATCCTACATATTTAATTATCATTAAAAAAATTTAACATTAAAAAAAAGAGTCCTCTATACTATAAATGTGTATTGTAATTATACTTTAGTTGATAATTATTTTTAAAAACGGAGCATTTTCAAAAGAATTCAGGAAATTCGTAATTTCAAGAATTCTTTTACAATTAAATCTTATAATTCAAAAATTATCATTAAAATTATATTTTATTGTTTTAAAATATAATATGCAATTCTTAAGAAATTTATATTCTTTAAATAATTTTTTTGTTTGAGCTTTTGATTAATTCTTAGATACATTTACTTGCTCATCTAGCGATATAATAAATTTAAAAATTACGTAATATCATGAAATGAGAGATTTTCTAATCTCTATATAGGACTATATTCACTCCCGAAAATTATTTTAACTCTTCAAAAATGCCTCATAATCTTGCATATTTCTGTTCAGAATAATATTTTGACGGTATCTTTTAGAAGAAAAACTAAAATTCTTCTGTAAATCTATGAAAAAAAAATGTCAAATGTAATTTTTGCTAATTTTGTTTTAAAAATTCATTTTGTCCTCCAAAGCATAATAAAAGAACGTGACATTACATGAACAACCATGGAAAGGGGATAAAAATCTTTTTAATTAATATAAGTTTGCATTTTTTTTACTAAATATATTTCTCGATAATTTTTAAAATAAGAATTTTTAATAATTTTCAAATTAAGTTCTCTTTTTTCCTTTTTTTTTCCCCCTTGCCAAAATGGCAGATGGCTCAAAAATACATAAAAGTAACTCCAGAAATTAAGTATTTTAGAGCGTTATAAAATGCGTTAATAATTTTAATGGATTATTATAAATTTTATTTTAGTATTTTTTTTCGGAGCATTTGATGTTCTTGATGCGCGATAAAATACAGAATACGTCCTTCACGTTTAAACTCCGCTTGAATTTTAATCTCCCTGTCCTTATTGAAACAAATAAGCAGACCATGAGAAAAAGATTTTATAAAACTCTTGATTTGAAATTTTGTCATAAAAAATTTTGGAAAGCATGTCAAAATAAACTGTTTATTTCAAATTTTACATATTCCTGTTAAATCGTATTCATTTATTGCTATGCTACTCTCATCGTTTGAATAACAGATTCTACTTTTTTTATGAAAAATTCAGAAAAAAAAAACACTTTTAGCATTAAAATTCTATCAATGTATGAGTATCTAATTAAAAAAAACAATCTAATAATTCTTTTAAATAAAAAAATTTGCAGGAGGATTTATTTTACTTTCATTTTACTCGAATATATTAATGACAGCAACAACAACAATAACAAAAAAAGGCAGCAAAAATAACCTTTTCTCTACAATTAAGCGATGATGAAATGTCTAGAGATATTTGCGATAGAACACATCTCATTCAATAGAAACACCTGTATCAAAATCATGCAATATTGCGTCATCGGGTAATTACAATCCATCTTTGTTTAAAGAGCTATTACTACGTCTCTGCAAAACACCGGCAATTGGTGTAATGTTTTCTATTTTGAACACGCTGTTGATTCAGGGATGCAATTTATGCAAAAGGTATTTAGCAATTTATTATTTGAGAGTAATAATTTTGCAATTGAAAGTAAGTTTTGCAATTGGAAAATCATTGTTAAATAGTTTTGTTGGTTTTATTTCTGGAAATAAGGAATGACGAAACCTGATCTTACAATATTATTTTGAAAATCATATTGCTGAATATTTTTAAAAAATCAGTCTAATTTCATTTTTTATTTTTTTCGAATTCGAAATACCCAAAGAGAAAGTATTACAATCTCAAAAATTTGGAATGACTTCCATATTTTAAATCCCTTTCAATAAATAGGTAGACATAAATCGGAAAAAAATAATCTACAAGAGTTTCTTCTCGACTCTATATAAAATCTATAACACAGAACAGGGACAAGTAAGTCTGGCATAATTTGGGTTGCAGTCTTTTGGACCAGTAGTATGAATCTACATTACATTTTAGAACACATTAGTTAAATGCGACTTTTATGTAATTACTTCTGATACAACATACATGGATTTTCGAATCAGATTTAAGATAAGGCTATTTAATTCTCTAATAATCTAAAAGCAATCATTATTGGAGGAATTCATATAAAGGCACAGGTCCACGGTGTCCTAGTGGTAAGGTCTCGAAACCGGAGAGTGTCAGGTTCGAGATCCTATTCTACCGAAGAATCGTCGTGTAAACGTGTCTGGTGCACATTTAATCCGCCGGGACCAAACGTTCTCCCGCTGGTGTGATGTGAAAGTTTGGAGAGAGGGGATACCAACTCAGGTATCCCCCTTGTGATCTCTTTCAAAATGACGAGGTACGTCCCAAAATAGCCCCAGTGTTGCTTTAAAACGGGACGTTAATATAACTAAAACTAAAAAACATATACAGGCATTAAGAGTTTTGAAGAATGAAAATTGTACTTAATAAATTTTAAAAAAATTGTTGATCATTTAAATATATTAGGTTGACTGAAGTTAACGTTGGTTATTAGTTTGCTTTTGTCAGATTTTGGGATTTGATAGTTATAAACCTTTCGTATTTTACTTCTCGTTTACAAACAAAAAGATTTTTTTTTAGACTTAGATCTTTTAACTGTGATTCTATTATATTATAGCCAAAACAAAATAAATAAATAAAAACATGGAAAAATCGTTGCAGTCATTATTTGAGGATCAGAATTCATATAACCGCATTCAAATTTTGAGAATTTTGAAGAGTGGAAATCGTATTTAATAAATGGATTCTACTGATCGTTTAATTATATTAAGTTGCTGCAGTTTATGCTGCAGTTTATGTTGGTTATGTATTTGCTTTTGACAGATAGAATAACTTTAAACTGTTCGAATTCAATTCGTATTTTATTCCTCTTTTACAAACAAAAAAAAATTTCTGAGTAGATCTTTTAATCGTGATTTTATTATATTATAATTTAATAAATGACAGAAACATTCCATTATTTTTTACTTTTAACTTGATAGTTTAATCAAAGCAGTCAATTTTTTTTATCTATTTATATGAAGTTTTTAAAAATAATTCAAAATAAACTTCCACAACTTATTCTTTCCAAATAATTCGTCATTACAAACTTGAGCAATTCTCTAACCACTCCAATAAAAAATTAAAAGGAAAAAAAATTACAAAGATATGCTGGTAAGAAAAATGAATAATTTTTACGCACTTTTTTTATACGCAATTCAATACTGAAATATGAGCAGACTCATGGATACATCTGCTATTTTTTAAAAAAAAAAGTGCATTTGCTGAATATTCTTCTTTGATACAAAAGTCAAATAGTGAAGCGAAATTTTCATTGCGCAATCCCATCAGAAATCAAAATATTTTGTCATAAAGTTTTGCGCAATAAGTGAAAGGCCTTCATGTCGTATTCAATATTTTCCTATTACTTCCAGACATATAACCGACGAAACGCAATATCCTAGTGACAATCAAATTTCAATGGCGTGTGTTGGAAAGGGCAGACTGAAGAAATCTGATTCGTTTGAAGTATTTCGTAACTTAAGTCAATATTTTCTTGACCTTTAAAGCCACACACACAAATGTTCTGGACAATTAACAGAATGTGCATCTAGCGTTATTATTAATTTGATACCTTAACTTAAAAATATTCACGCATTTCCTTATTGATTTAGATAACATTTATGTATGCATGAAATACGATATAGATTTATCGTTGTCATTCCATTTTAAATGTTTAAAAAAAAAAAACCAGGCGGGAGTAGTTTTTCCAATATTTTCTCGCATACTCTTTAATAAAGGATAATTTTGTAGAAACCTTTTTTCCCAACAGATTGAAACCAAAATTTGACACTGAACTACAATTGAAGCCACAAAGTCACGCACCAAATTTGGTAAATTTAAGTCATTGCTTTCTTAAGTTATCAGATTTTCGCGTATCTGAAAGTTCAGAATGCCGGACATTCAAGCTCTTCTCAGATTCAATTCAAAATTTGATAAGTGTCTATCTACACTATAGATGTTAAATTCGTTCATCTAGTTTTATCTCTCCGTTGTGTAGTTATCCTGTTAAATTATATTCGAACAGCCGGACAGACAGACTTCCTCTGAATAGATCTTTTTCAATATTATGATAGAAATCTTCAAATTTGGTGAATATGTTAAATGATGCAAACTCAAGTTGAATCATTAATTACAAATTAAATTTTTATTTCAAAATCTAATCTCAAATATTTTTTATTTAAATAATTTTACTGTAAAATATTATTTACAAAATAATAAAATTTGAATTTACATGAGGCAAACTTTGCATTCTGGGTTGAAATACTGGGAATAACCATAATTCCATATTTTCGATGTCTAGAAATGAATTTTATGTTTATATGTTCCCCCTTCATGGTAAAAGCAAGTTTAATTTTATAAAATAAATAAATTTTTTTGACAACTTTGACAAGAAACTCCAAACCCTAAAAGAAATGCAAGAACATAGTAAAACTTTTTTTTAAAGTACATTATTGACATCAAAATGCGAAACATATCATTGGAGGAAGGTAAAAACATACTGAAATGGGATATTTAAAACCAATTAATGGCAAATTGATTTCGAATGTCAATAAGCAAAAAGCAATTTAATGGATTGAGTTTCTTGTCAAAGTTGCTGAAAAGGAAGAAATTTTTCGATATCAATTTGTATTGATAAAGTCTTTTTTAATAAGTGGTTTGGCGAAAGAAAGTTTGTTATGCAGCCAAAGCAAACCACAAAATATCTTCAGGGACTTTTGTTGATGAATTCTACATCCTGCTTCTAGTTGAAGATGAGAATGTGAAATAAAAAGAAAGTGTCTGGAATGCTTACCTTCTGTATGGGGAAATGCAAGACGTCGGCCAGGTAGGCGGGCAACTTGGTAAGAAGGCAGGTGAAGCCCCAGGTGCCGGCGAACTTGGCCACGGTCACCGCCCACACGGCTCTGGAGCGAACAATCTTGCCCCACGGGATAGGACGGCTCTGTGAAAGAAAAGTCATTAGATTTTTTACTTGTGTCATCGCCTTAAATTGTACAAAGCTGCAATTTCTGAAATTCATATATCTAGCCGCCTTTTGCGACCAACTTGTTCGTCCGGGTTATTGACTTATTAGGCAGAAAAAAGCATAATATAAAATATATTTTCTATTAAAAATATTTTAGCGTTTTATTTGATAAGATTGAAAGAGATGAATTTAATTGAATCAGTCTACTTATTGCTGACGTGTAAATAAAAAAAAATGCACACATTATGAAATAAAAGCAGAAGTGAAAATCCTACTTCGGATATAACATTAAAAAAAAAGCAAACTTTTTCATTTGAATTTTAACACTGGCGAAAGCACTCTAATGAGTATTTTGATGGATCAGTTTGAATTTCATTATAGCAATGTGTTAGATTAAAACCAAAATGAATAAATAAGAATATTTAAAATAAAGAAAAAGAATCGATAACATTAAGATGTAATTTATTTATTTATTTATTTTTGAATTTTAAGATAATGCAAAAACCATTTTTAGGAAATAATAGTTTGGAAAATATGAGCATGAGTTTTATAGGCAAGTGCACGAGATTATCCATCTAGCGACAGTTAAGCCTATTTTCGCTATTATTTAAGCCTAATTAAGCTTTGTTTGACGCTCATTTCTAACATCTTGATCCCTATATATTCTTTCTTTGGATTGAATGGATTTTTAGTGACAGGCCACACCCGAAAAATTCTAATAATATTTTGCAGCTCCTAATTAAGTGAAGTGTGAATTAAGTGAAGCTATAGAAAACCTGCAAAAAAACTGTCTAAAACGTTAGTATGACGTTTTGTTTATATTTGACTGTTGCCATGCGTTAATAAGTAATAAGAGAGATTTTTGTGACACATATGTTAGCGTTTTATATTCATAGATTTTTGTAGGAAAGATTCAATGACTAATTTTGTCAAAAGAAGGGATTTCTTAAAAGTTATTAAATCGATCGTCGATAGTAAAATCGTCAAAATATATTTTAAATATTGTGAAAAAATGTTCCTTGCCAAAAAAATTAAAACAGTTGGGAGAGACCAAGGACTCGAGAAAATGTTAAAACATTTTTAAGTTTATCAAATTAATTTCTTGTATAAGAACCTACGTATGTTCGTGTCGGATAATGATAGGAAAATGCGATTCGATAAACAGACAATCATAATCAATTAATAAATAAAAAAATGGTGTAACTTTAAAACAATATTGTACGCCAATAAAGATTACTTTTTATGTGAATGTTTACTATTTGTATCCATAATATATTTAGTCTGAAAATGCGATTCTATGAATAAATTTGAATAGAAGAACAATTGAAGCAAAACGTTCAGAAGCAGTTTTCTGTGTATTTAAGAACATTGCCTTAAATATTGCCTCATCTAGTAAATGTTTCTGTTTGTATATGTACATAGATATATAGTTAGCCATTGCAATAATATTTACATAGTTTTCTCTAAGAGAAAGGGAGGGGGAAAAAAAGAGATTACATTCGAAGGCGATATGTATTTTTTTTTTTCGTAATATGCAATACAGTATACTCTTATTTGTGGAAGAATGAGTCTCTATAAAATATAGCGAATTGAATATTCTCTAATTTATCAAATATTTAACTATGCAACTTTTCTTTCAACATAAAAAAAGTCTCAATTGAAATTATAAAAATTAACTGCTTTAATCATGCATAACAGAGCAATGTGGGTGTTTGCGGCAATACGAATAACCCACATCTTTTGTGAAGTTAATTTGTTTAAATTTAGTTTTATAGTCAGTTTCCGTTGAGCAAACCTTTGTTTATCTCAACTCCAAATTCATACTCATAAAGAAGTCTTTTCACATACGGTGTAAGACCGCAATTTTATTGCCACATATTGGTCGAAAGTTTCCAATTGTTGCAATGCATGGGTCGCTTAAAAATGTAATTAGTGGCAAAAGCAGATACATTAAAAAATATATCTTCATTTGAAAAAAGAAACTTATAAATAATGCAACTAAAACTTTTCGAAAATTTTTAATGATGTTTCTGTATGGGTTTTGGTACAAAAAAAAAAACAGCACAATACATTACTTTGGGTCCAAATCGAATGCGATCTATAAAATTTTCATAATCTAATTTACTAATTGAGAATTAAATGTTATATAATTATCATTATTAAAACTGAATGTGCCCAATACTTCGTTTCAAATTTATTAATAATTTTTTTTATCAGAATCAATGTAGAATTAAATACCTAACTAATAAACATTGTCTTGTAGCGGTTACAATTACTGCCTTCTCCTTTCTTCATAGGTGGCGCTACTAGAGCCACCTATCAAGAGCCATGTTTTCCCATGATTCCTCATTCTTGTCTCTTGTGTTGTCCTTGCTTGCCGTGTGTATTTGTTCTATGCCTTGTTCTTCAATAGGCTTGTGTTAAATGTTTGTGCCGTGGAACTTAACCCGCTAATAAAAAGTAGTTCCTGAAACTGAACTCATTCTTTCATTCATGGCATAACACATAATAAAGAGTCTCGTCCCTCTACAGTCTTTAAAATTGGAGTTTCTTTAAACGAATGATGTGCAGATAAAATGCTTTGAATAAATTAGAATTTCAATTGTATTCCTAATACATATTAATTTTTAATAAACTTTAAAGAATTTTTTTTTTGTTTTGGTACTTGTTCTAGATTGATTTATTTATCATATCGTTTTCATTACGTCAAACTTGCGATTTTGTTTTGACCAGCAGATTTCTGATTACAAAAAATATTTTCTACTTTTCAGTACATTGATAAATGTTTTTTTTTACTTCAAATGTTTTTTACTTTCTTATTTTCATAGTTCATTATAATAGATGTGACAATATCTTCACATTAATTTTTATGTCATATTTAGTGAAATATAGTATCTCTCATATAAAATCCAACTTTAAGCTAAAACTGATCGATTAACTGATAGTCAGGTTCTGCAAATATTAAAATATTTTATTGTTTCTGATAAAATGCAGCTGAATAAAATTTCAGAACAGTCGTATATCATAGAAGTATAAATCAATTTAATGTAATGGAATGAAAACATAATCTTTTTACTTATGTAATCAAAATAATACATAAATGAAAAGTCGATTACGAAATTTCACTTTACAAATAATATAATACAATGCAAGAATAAAGGAATATTAAATAAAAGTTTATATTATCATTTATTATTTAATCAATCTGAGAAAAAAAGAAAAATTATACTTTGTGTGCCTTTAAATGGTTTGTAGATAAATAAAATTAAAAACAAGAATAAATAAAGTTGGTAAAAGTATATTCGCGTATAGAAAAGTATTAGATTTCATGTTAGTGAGAGATAACTGAAAAAGAATAAGCTCAAAAGCAAACAATCCTCTGCATGTTTAATTTCTTTCTGGAGTATCAGATGCACCAAGTTATCTTTAGAGCATATATAGATCGTGTTACATCATTTTGAAAAACAGACGGGAGTAATTTCTCCAGAACTTTCTCACACATTCTTAAATTAACATGAATTTCTGTTTCAGATGTAATTTTTTCCAAACTGAATGAAACCAAAATTTGACACAGGACTACAATTACACTCAGAAGACAATTACACCCACCAAATTTGATATATTTTGCATTGGGTGTTTCAGCTATCCCGTTTATAATGGTTAAAAGTTCCCATTTTGAAAGTACAGACCGACAGACTTTCAACACCTTGTTGAATTTGGCTCAAAATTTGATTGGTGTCTCATTATAGATGTTAAAACTATGTACCATATGTATTTTACTCACAATTGAGTAGCAAGAGCAAGCTTTAATTTAGGGCAAGTAGAGATACATTTTTTTAAAATCTATTTTTCGAACATAGGAAGGTCTGAAACATGGAGTTTCGTCAAAATGTCGAGTTCGAATTCTTTGAAGATTACAATACTCTCTCTACACTTCGAATATTGGAAGGTAAAAGGTTTCGATTCATTTTGTTGAAAAGTCCCTTGAAATCCCATTCTATATTCTACGTGTGATTATTTAATCTTTTAAAATTCAAAAAGTTTATTTTTTCAACCAATATCCATTGAGTGTGTTAAGTTGCTAGACACGTATTCTTGCAGCAGAGCAATGATGTTCTCATAAAATTGTAAATTTAAATAAATCCTGTAAAACAGTATTTAAAATTTATTAAATTTCAAATACTTTTTTACCTGTCAGAAAATTGTAAAGTTTGACAAATAATGAAGATTCAATTAAGAAAATGTTAAAAATGCATTTTTTTTTCAGCCTACTCAACAGTAGGCTTTTTATAAAAATTATTTTCTATTTTTTTATTTTCATATTTTACTGTTTTATCAAATCAGTACCAGGTGGTGCCACTGACGTGGAATTAAAATTTAACTTGTTTGATGACTAACTGATAATTAAGTACTGAAAATAATAAACCGGAAACGAGTTTGGAAGCTTGTTATCATCATCGACAGTACACAAGCTTACAAAGTTCTAAAATTCTAAAACATCTGAAAGTGAATGAAAAATGGATTACAAAATGCATTCTTTTTTAAATATGTAGAATGTAAAAATAAACAAAAAATACGGCAAGACGAAATCAAAATATAATAGACAAGGGGGGAGGGGAATGGGGATTTATATTTCCTCTTGCATATAAATGCAATTAGTTTCTCAATCATTTTCTCAAGTATTGTAAAGGTACTCTTTTCAGTTTTTCACTTTTAACTATCCTCCTAAGCAGCAAGGATTTCGTTTTTCTTATATATATATATATTGAAATTATCCCTTATACCTATATTTATAGACTTTTATTTCCTTTTCTACATTTCAATTAATCAAGCCGAATTACGCACTTCTCTAATCTATTCTCTGCACGTATGTAGGTAATAAAATCGAACTTCACCCTGCATTTTAGACTATACTTTATGCATGCATTTGTTTTTATCAAATTTGAAAAGTATTAATGCCTTTTTATCTTGTACTCATCCAATGTCGGTTTAATTATTGAGTATTTATACATTCTGTTAAACACCCAGAAAGGTTTAAATTAGCGTCTACTTTGTTTAGATCTCCATTCAGAACATTCCTCCTTGCCCTTCCAGTATTCAACATGCGCATGCCTATCCTTAACAACTCACGAGTCAAGTCTCTTCAAATTTAGGAGCCAAACAGAGAACCATTTAACCTTTACCCTCACACTTACTATCAAGTTATTTGGCCTAAGTTTTAAAAATAATTATCATTGTAGGAGGTTGTGGGTTGAGCACCCAAGTACACCTCGAACGTTCCGTCCTCGTTGTCTTATGCGTACCCTTTACCTTTGGTCAAAATGCATGCAAATACTAATTAAAAACGCTTATCAAAATTCTTCATCGGAACTAGGACGCTCTATTCAATGAAAATTGCATATATGTCAGAACATTTAAAATTTAATATATGTTAGAACATTTAGAGCATATAGAACGAAAGATATATTTTAATCGTAAAACAGTAGATGAGAATTTATTTCTTAACGTATTTGCTTTTTTAATCTCGAAGCGAATGTGTGTTTTGATATGACAGTTTTCAAGTCGTAATCACAAATCGGCAAGTTCAGAGAAAATAATTTTGAGTAAAATCATTTCAAAACTAGTAGAATAAATATATCAGCATCGATTTAATAGTTACAATGAACTTATTTTTTTTATTTAAATACGTTAATAATAAAAGTTTCAAAAAATAATGAATATAGTGTAATTAGAAGAATCTAAAAATTATACGATATTTTTCATGATAAATAGCTACTGAAGATAAAATACTATTATGCAGAAAAAAATAAAATCATGTTTAACAGGCGCCTAATGTTTCTAAATATTGTTGTATAAAATTTTATACGTTTGTAAATGACAGAATACGTTTTATGCGCACGGAAATTTGAAAAAAAAACGTGTTTCGAGAAAAAGACAAGCAACTCTACCTTTCTATCATGCAACACCTGTTAGATTAATTGTAAAATAAATAAATAAAAATATAAATTTCCGATTTTCAAAATTATACAAATTATATATTTCTGTAATCAGTGAAATGCCATCCATTTTAATAGACTAAAATCTAAAAATCAATTTTTTGAAAGCACAAATGTTTAAAGATCTCTTTTAATGGGCTTTAAATCGTGTCAGCAGATTTTCTAGATGCTTTAACACTAAACCTACCGGCATTTCACCGATACATTGGAACTGCCATTGGAAGCCGGTCATTTGACCGCCTCGTGGTAGCTTTAGTGTTAACTGTTACTATCACATATCCCTCATAACTCTTGCAATTTTATTCATAAATATTTTTTAGTTTAATAATTTTTTAAAATAAAAGAATCATTTTTAATTTGAAAATTTGTATTCATATTCTATTGAATTTTAAAAGGATTTGATTGTTCTTTAAAATGAACATTTCTATGAATCTTTTTTCAAATGCTGTATGTCATATTTGCACACGCTTGATATTTTTTCCTGGAAGGAGTCGCAATCCACAAGTAAATACATGTATTAGTTAAAGATGTTTACTTTTTTTCATGCAACATAGATGGAAATACGTACATTTTGTGCAAATTTACAGCCTTACAAACATGAGACAAGTGAAATTAATGAAAAGTTTTTAAAAATGAAATTAAATGATGTTTGTGCCCTTAGTGAGTCAGGTTAAGGATCGAAATATATTCGGTGACGATTAGATGCTTCACTCCAAATACGCATCTACAGATTTCCCCTTCAATAACAGGTGGCACAAAGGGTATTTATTATACGAAAACGCGATTACGTTGCTCACAATTTTTTTTAGCACGCACGCGAATTCCTTTTAACACACATTTTTCCCGACATCACTGAGCACACGGCAAGGTTTTCGACCCTCTATGTCAACTATTCGAAGAAATAAGCCAACCTGGATTTTTCAGGAATCAGACGGGTCTACAAACCCGCTCGGACCTGCGTCTGTTGTGGGGATGATGTCACATCGCCATGCCGTCATTCAACTTTATCTGGGAAGCCGACCGGGGTTGTGTCATGCGTTCCATTCTGATGTCATAACGGTTGCGTCAGCGTGTCATCAAGCACTTTGGTGGCAAGCTGCTGTCACCGTTGGATGAAGTGAGAAGAAAGGTTATTGAAATGTGGTTTTGTGTTGTTTTATTCTTAAAAAGAGCAATGGAACATTTTAGAGCTTTTCTCGATAGGTGGAAGACCCTTTTCGTTCAAGGTTAGACGAGAATTTTGCCCGTTATGGTGATGGTGTGCCTTTCGAAGAAAGTGAGCCAGTGGTTGAGTAAGATGACAGTTCTGGTTTGGGCAGGTTCTGAGAGGTGTGTGAGCAGTTATGTCGATTTCCGTTGAGTAATTTGCATACTGACGCAAGTGATTGTGATGTCATCGACTTTGTGATTTTAATAACGAGTTTTGCAGAGCAGTTGGACAAGTTTCGTTTTCTTTTTTGTAAAAACCAGTACAACCCTAATTATACCCATATTAGCAACATAAAATGCTTTGTAATATTGCTGCCATATCACTACATTATTGTACAATTTAAAAAATATCGTACAATATTAGAGCAAAATAGTACATATCGTGTGTTATTAAGGACAATCAATGTTCTTACAAATTTTATTGTTCCTTAAATAAAACGTACTTGTTCGGAAAAAAAAAATAGAAAAAATATTATTCCGTGCAAAAAATAAAAAATGCTTTACCTAAGGGTATTTTATGAATTTTATAGAGGCCTCAAAATTATATGCAACGCATTTAATATTTTCATAAGAGAAAATACTTTATTTTAATACTTTAAAAAGTTAAACAAGTAATTTTGGACAAGTAGAAATGAATCGAAAAACGAAATTTCAGTTTAAAAGAAATCGCATAACAATGATGCAACAACTTGTATGCTATTAACCGCTATAGGGGGTGATACCGCGAAAAGATATTTTTTAGGAAATTTGTTATATTGGGAAACAAAGTATACTGGTTCAAAAAAGAATTGTTCTCACTTCACACTAAGTGGCTTCACTAAAAGAATATTGAAAATTGACGAATGAAAAATCATGAATAAATTTTCTATTATAAAATCCTCTTAACTGCGAGATATTCCCCCACTCTTCCCTTACAATTAGTCAAGAAACTTGGAGGGGAAAAAAACTTACTTTCCGTTCAGCCGATGTCTGAGGCAAATGCTGTTGTATATACACAAGCTCAGCTTTGGAGATTCGAGGGTGCTCCGCAGGTGTATTGTACACCAAAAATACCCAAAACACAAACCACAGACATCCGATCAATCCTAAAAAATAAAGAAACAAATTAATATCCACAGCCGATAATATAAACTTAAAATATAAGAACACACTTTGATTTTAATTTAGTTTAGTTATATTAACATCCCGTTTAAAGCAACACGAGGGCCATTTTGGGACGGACCTGGTAATTTTGAACCGCAGTCAGATGATGAGGACGACACCTGAACTGGCACCCCCCTCTCCACACCATACCATGCCAGCGGGAAGACATTTGGTTATGACGGATTTAACGTGCAACAGACACACGACGATTCTTCGGTAGAGTCGGGTCACGAATCTGAAATCCTCCGGTTCTAAAGCTGAGACCCTACCACTAGGCGACCGCAGCCCAAAACATACTTTGAATATTACTGAAAATTTATTGTAAACAAAACTTTTGATGATTTTTGGCTACTTGAGGTGAACTTTTGTATGTTTAATTATTTTTAAAGCATTAAAATGTTTTTTTAAAAATATGATTTAGTTTTATATTTTAAAATACGTTGGTGTGCAACAGCATATCAACATAATCGAACAAAATAATTAATTTCGAAAATATTACTAATATTTTACCTATGAAGAATATAAACTTGCATGTTATAAACCAATATGAAGCTGACTGATTCTTCAAGTATTTACTACTTTATTGAAATATAATAAAGTATATAAAAGCTTATGTTGTATATATATTTTATATTAAAATGTAAATTATTCACTACTTTTAAATTACCAACTATTTTATTAAATAAGGACGAAGTCGGTTAAAGCGCAAATTTCATCTATGATTCAATTAATTACTTTAAAAAAACACTGACCAATAATTATGTCTATTAAATTTTAAGCAATAATAATTTCGCACTTAAATTAGCTAAATATCTTAATTACTTTTGTCATTTATTAAGTTTCATAATTATGCTGAATTTTTGTATAATCATAATTACGAAACACGTGTTTAACGCGTTAATATAATACTGTATGCTAGAAACATAACTGTCAGAATATAATAAACCCTTGATAAATACTTACTTGATCTGTAGATCTTTAAGTATTGAAATTGTTACTATATTAATTTTTTACTGCATTTATTTTTTTAAACATATTTTAATATTTTATGCTCAATATTCTTGTCATATTACAAATTAATTGTTTTATATTAATAAATCATTAATTTCTTTTTATTTCGTTAAAAATACTCCATTAGAATTAAATTTTATAAGCTTTAAAAGTATATTTTTTTTAAAAAGAAATAATATATTGAGTATAATTTTATATTTTGTTTACCTTCTTATTCATGATAAAGCTATGTAAGTTCTGCATAACGACATTTTTATGAAGGCTTACTTTATTACAATTACACCGTCAAACTAATAGAGCACTATATTTCTTTATTATCTTTTAAAGTCAAGTATTTCTAATTTAAAATTTCCTAACTCATTGAATTTTATAAAAATCATACATACAATATATATTAAATTTCTTTCATTTATAATAAAACGAATTCTAAAGCATAAAAGATAATCCCTTTTTAATAAAAAGGGATATAAAGATAAATGTAGTGACATTAATAAATTATTTAATATTCAAAATGTTGTACAATATCGTGAAAGTATTCTAGAGAATTTTCTACTATTAAAAGAAGAAATCTAAATTAAATAAATATTCACAATAATATTTCAATAATTTTTCGGTCATAAAAAACACCTGATTTCTTTTTTTAAAAATTATTTTAGTTGGGCATTAATATACATTTAGGAAAGAATTCAAAAATTATCTTTTACTATTTAAATCAGCAAATTGTATCTTAATAACTGAAAAAATAACCTTTTCTCTTTACTATAAGGCTTTTAATGTTTTGAAATGACATTAAAGTGGCAGCAGTGTAAACAGCAACTTTTCATTATTTTTTCATTATTACTTGCAATATTTAGTCAAATAAATCATCTGTTGAGATTTTTTAAATATATTAAATTATAATTGTTTTAATCTATTTTGCTTCAGGAAATATTATGACTATTTAAATATAGCAAAAATGAAGACACCTGTTCCACATTTAATAAAAAGTTAGTACGATCGTGTGCATAATATTAGTACATATTTTGTTTGGAAATTCTTAGAAAATAGTGCTGCCATCTGTTGAATATATTAAAAACGATTTTTCGACTCCGTATTTAATACGAATTAAATTTATTTTCTTATCAGTACATTATAAAAGCTCAGCATTAATAATCTCCAGAATTATTAGATGAAGTTAAAATAGACATTTTTTACTTTATTGTGCAATATGAAGAAAATGCAAAATTTAACTAACAGCAAAAAAGAAAAAAAATGGAACTGATTAATAATAATATTTTTAACCTGTAACTTCTCCTAATTTATCGTGTAATCTACTTTTAAACTTGACAATTATTGTTTTTCAAAATATTAATATCAATAATTTATTTTCTTGCCTATTGAAATTGTATCCCCAAGGGAATATGGGTTTTATTCATCTCTATGTAACAGTTAACGGATAGCGTATTTAAAGCAAAATGAATGTGCTTCGTAATTTAACAGTGTTCTTTAAAAATTAATTCGTTTTCATTTGTTTTAAAGTTTTCTTTAAAATTGTATATAGAAAATTTAGTATTACATTGCTGTTTTGAACTTGACATTCAGTAAAAAACTGTTCTTATTAAACATTACACCGCAAATATTATGTGCATGTAGCAGTTGTATTACTTTATTTTTTCTTTTGGATAATAGATGGCGGTGCCTGATTAGATACGCATCCCACAGTGCATTGTAATTATAATGCTGGGGTGGATCCTAGCACAGCCCACCACTTGGCGTCTTTTTGAATTCTTGCCAAACGAGTGGCGATAACGTCGCCAATGTGGCAACCTAAACGGATTTATTTTATTTTATTTATTATATTTCTTTTATTTTATTTTATTTATTATTATTTCTGACCTTCAAGTTTCGTTTTTTAATTCAAAAATAATAATAATAACAAAAATTCAATTAGTAGTCAACTTGGCGAGATTTGAAATAAGTCGCCAAGAGGTGGGCCCATCTAGGATTTTATCTAATGCTGTTCTGCTACGATGTGCGCGCGTTGATGTTTTGTCTTGTCTTCGTGTTTTGTGTTTGTTTCGTTGAAATGTGATTGTTAAAGAAATATTCTCGTAAACATGGATAGTCATGCTTCCACTGCACGGATGATAATGATCTTCATTCTACCACAAGCATTATTATTATTAAACATTATGTAGAAATTTAAAGGCAACAAATCTTAACAGTATTTTGGACATCGAATTTCATGAATTTTTTATATATTTCATATTCTTTACATTCACTTATTTTAAAATAAATAAAATATTATTTTAAAATAAATAAAATAATTATTTTAAAATAAATAAAAATACAATTTTTCTGCTCTATTGTTTTTGAACTTAATTTTTATAACAGGTTTTAACAACTGTGACTTTTTTTTAACAAATAATTAATATCTATAAAATAAACAACTTTTATGCAAGTTGCAAGCATTTCGATTCCTTTCTTTCTTTCTTTTTTGTTTCTAGTGTTTGTTTCTTCCTTCAAACTACTGATTCATTTTTTAAGAACATGCTTTGTTGAAAAAAAAAAGTAAAAAAAAAAAAAAGGTAGAAAAAAATACATCCGGTGATTTACCGAATAAATAGAATACAGACGGCCATCCTCCTCCTACATTGTACTGTATGAGAAAGCCGCTAGTCGGCATAGTGATGATGGTGCCCACGTGCTGACCGATTGTGCAGATGGACAGCAGACGACTTCTTTCGTGGGTGGGTGCCCACCTGGAGAACATGGCGTACATTGAAGCAGAATTCACACCCTGGAAACGGAAAAATTAACAAAAGATTTAACAAAATATAACATGTCGACAACAGCATCAATTGCTACAGAGAGTTATATAATCAATTTTCAAACTGTACAACATATTTATCGAATTCTTATAAGTTATACTAAATATAAATTGGGAATATTGAAATACAAATATTAAGAATAGGCATTATTACCTCTGTTTCAGATAAATAAATCATATATTATCGTAAGTTAATAATATTAGATGTAAGAAGAAAAAATAATCTATAAAAAAATTCCGCTTTAAGAAGATATATATATATACTAAATTGGTTAAATAGTCAATTTTATTGTTATTCTTTTTATTTGTGGCAAAATTCATGAATATTTGTAGAATCATTTTACTATGCTCTTTTCTGCTCATGAGTTTGCGTTACATTTAGCTCGATCAACGGAAACGAGTTTATTTTGCATAAAATTATACTGTACAAAATATTTTTATTTAAATAAAAATTAATCAAAAATTTAGCGTTTTCCCCCGATCATTTCAGAATACATTATCGGTGAAAAAAATCTTTGCGCCACTTTAATATAATATTAAAAAATAAAATAAATAGTTTTTTAATGATACCAATTTTATTTGATTTCAGATTATTTTTATTTAATTATTTGGAAAAAAGTCTTAAATAAAGCTATAAACCGATTTTTCTAATAATCTTTTTATTTGATATAAGTATGATCTGCAAAACAGCAAGATGATGAAAATTCAATGAGACTGCATTTTAATAGTTCCCTTACAACTAAGCAAAAACAACTACGAAACTTTTTAATTTATCCCTGACTTTTTTTAACGTATTTTAAACTATTACATGCTATCTTATATAATCTCATATTGTTTTGGGGCAGACACTTGTGCCGAAAATTGCATGATATGAAATCGGCATGCGTAGAATGCAATGACTTATACAATAAAGCCGGACAAATTAAACGAAACATTTTTTTAGGGTAATGATGTTTAGGATTATAATTCATATTTTTATCTTTCTTTTTAATGTGGCCGCGGTGGCCTGGTGGTAAGGTCTCGGCTTCGGAACCGGAGGGTTTCAGGTTCGAGACCCGATTCCGCCGAAGAACCGTCGTGTAAGGGGGTCTGTTGCACGTTAAATCCGTCCTGACCAAACGTCCTCCCGCTGGTGTGGTGTGGTGTGGTGTGGAGAGGGGGGTGCCAGCTCAGGTGTCGTCCTCGTCATCTGATCGCGGTTCAAAATGACGAGGTCCGTCCCAAAATAGCCCTAGTGTTGCTTTAAAACGGGACGTTAATATAATTAAACCAAACCAAACCTTTCTTTTTAATTTTTTCGTATACGAAGTATAGAGAATGTATTGTAATCTACAAAAAAGTCGAACTCGAGATATTGACTCATCTCCTCGTTTTAAACTTCCCTGAGTACTAAAAATATTTTTCTGACATTATGTCTGTCTGTAATAAATATAACGAATGAAAAAGAAAAAATGATTTGAGTGAAACTATGAAATTCGGTTCATAGTCTTAACATCATGTAGATTTTTTATTAAATTTAAAGCAAAATCTATA
>JAPMOR010063321.1:45603-62160 GCA_026543865.1 Argiope aurantia | reverse complement strand
ATGGGAATCATGCTTGTCGGCACGATTGAAAGAAAGTTCGAAACCACTATGTCGATATCATATCGAGTAGATATCATTTTAAACAGTTATCCGAAACTTGGTATATATCTTAAAAGCCGATAAGTAATCTTTATCGTCCTTCTTAAATAAGTTTATGATCCTTTATACCTTTCAGTTATCTCCAAAAACACGGGGAGCAACGCATCATGTGGAATACTTAATCATCGGAGTTACAGTTAGTAGTTCAAGTAGGTTTTTATCTTTCCTCCAGAAGGAAAAGAAGAAAAGGAAAAAACAAAAATACGCAGTTCAATTAAAAAACGCATTTTAAAAAAAGACATGCAGTTCGATTGAAAAATGCATTTTTACATGCCCTATGTGCAGCAAATAAATTGAAAATTTATATTAAAAAATCATTTCAGACGTGCGCTTAAAAATATATTAATCTGCCGACTCAATTTATGGTAATTTCTATGCTTTTGGCGATCAAAGTATGAATTCAGCATTTTTAAAATGAAAACACTCTCATTGATCATTAATTTTCCATTAATCAGTTCTGAACCAATAAACAACAACTGTCACATCCCTTATTTTGTTAATTAACTTCAAAAATGAATATGAAATGAAGGTGTTAACGACATTTTGGAAAGAGGCTAGCTTTTATTCAAAAAATATTCCATTCGCCTATAGTTCACTTATCGATAGGCTCCTGTTCTGTTATAAGCGGGTTATACGATACAAACTGCCTTCGTACAGTGTGTTAGACCAGAAGATGTGACTTTTTAAGTGATTAAACTATTTATACGGAATGCATCTTTTAAAAAATATTTCACCTTTGCTATACATGATTGAAAAAACTGAATTCAAATGAATTAGTTGCTAAAACGTAAAAAGTGTATTTATTACGAAATAAAAGCGGAAGTGAAAGTTATACTATGGATCGTATGATTGGCAAAAGCATGCGATTGAATGTTTTGACAGATGAGTTTGAATGCCATTATAATATTTTAAAAAAAACATAATTATAGATAGTGTATTAAAAATATATTTAAAATTAAGGAGGAAAATTGTAAGGAAATAAAATTTATATAATTAAAAGATTTTTTATTTTTTCATTCTTAAGATATTTTTGTGAGATAATTGTTTTGAAAAATATGTAAGCAATTCATACTATTAACCATATGGTGATGGTAAAATCTAATTTTGTTCTCGATTAAATTTTCTGTTTAAAGCCTATTTCTTGATATCTTTCCTCTGATTGAATATACTTGTTGGTATTACGGCGTACCATCTCTAGAATATTTATAATAATACTTTGCAGCTTCATTAATTAGCTAAGCAAAACATTAATTTAACTATGAAATTCGTATGATGGTTTGTTTACATCTGACTGTTTATATATCAAATATAAAGAAGACAACTATAAAAGTAACTAATATTTCAATTTATCCTCAACGCTCAGTGAATATTATAATGGTAATAGAAGAAATACCATTAGTAATTTTGTTTATCCGTGAGGTCTTCGTTTTAATTACAAAAAAACACACGCCATTTTTTTTAAATAAGTGATAATCTGCTGAAATCTCTTCATTGGAAACTAAAGCATGAAATTTGAATAGATTTCTGAACTACTAGTAAAGATTCCTAATTGAAAATAAACAAATAAATAACTACTTTGAAATGCGATAGAAGTTTCAAGAGAGGGCTGCATATTTCAAATGATTTATTTCCAATAGATGCTTCATTTAAGTCGGTTTAGAATAACACCAGGATCGTGGAAACTTTTAGAAGACCTGTTTCCAAACACATTGCTAAAAATTTATAACAACACCAACAACAAACGAACAAATGAAGAAAATAATTTTGATTTAAAGGATTTTATCGAATGTTTTTTTTTAAATTTTATATCATCTTATGACTTTTAAATTGATTGTTTTGCTTGTCATTAATTAATATGTTATGTCCAAGTTTATTTCCTATTTGATGAATCATGAATCTGATCTTAAGACGAATATACAATAGCGAAACGTTTTCCACACAAAAGCGCTTTATGAATCCATAATTACTCTCTATGAAAGAAATAATTAAATAATTTAACTATGGTAACAAAAAAAAAAGATACGATAAAAAAAAAAGTAAACGATATATCTCATGATAATAACTCATAGAAAGAGCTCCACGGGATTAAACAACCTTCGATTTAAAACTATTTTCTCAATATAATAATTGCTTAATACTTATGAGAATCATAATAAGAGAGAATCATAATCGAAGAGAAACTTATTTAATGATATCTTCTCGCTGCGCTGTCGGTTTGAATGTTTATTGTGTTAACTTTGTGACTAATGATTTCATTTTCTACACATTTTTATTTAAACTGACTTATTTCATGCTTGTAAAATGAAAGTTTGTCTGCGATTTTTCACGTGCATTTTGAAATTTTCTACATTAATTTCTTATTCTCAAAGACAGTATATGATTTTTATATTTTAAGGTCGAAATTATCAATTAATCTATTAAAATTAATTCCAAACGAGTGGCTCCACCTGTTGGAGAATTTGAAAAAAAGCAACCTAATTTTTAGATTACATAATATTAATAATAATAATTTAAACTGAAGACAAACGAATAGAAAGATTAAAATAAAAATAAATTCATTTTTTTAACAAATAAGTTTTTAAAGCATTTATTATATAAAATTTACTATTAAATTTATTAGCATACTTGTGCTGCTCCGACAATGACCCTCAAAGCTACCATGACACCGATTCCCCAGTCTGCCGCCATAGGGGTGATCAACGTCAGCAAGGATGTGAAAAAGATTCCTCCTCCGAGAAGCCACTTGGCCCCCAGCAGCTCGGACAGCCGACCCCCGAGCAGGGGTGTGAAAACGTAGCCATAGTAGAAGGCGCCCAGGATCACACCTTGAGTGGATGGATTCCATGTATATTTGCCCTACAGGAAAAGGATGCAGGCATGATGAGATAAGTTTTCTTCAAACGGTATGTTGTAAAGCAACAAAAGATTAATATCAAATTAGCAAGTTAAATATTTTTGGCAGTCCAATTTGTTAAAGTAGAAAAAGAAGTTTAAGTGCAGCAGTAAAATAACAAATCATTTAGGAGTAAATTTTAAACTGCATACGATATTAAATATTTTATTCCTCAAAAAAAAAAAAAGAGAGAGAGAGAGAGACAAGAAAATGCGGGGAGTGCGGGGAGGAGAGAAGAAATAAAATTCAAGAATATTCTGAAAAGAAAAAATTTGAATTCGAAGTTTTATACGTTGTATACAATATTTGATATTTTATTCCTAAAAAATGATAAAATAAAGACAAGAAAAGCGTGAAAAAAATTTAAAAATATTCTGAAAAAAAAAAAAAATCTAAATTCGAAATTTTGAGTTTTGAAGAAAAAAAAAATTACAGTAAAAGTTGTTGATTGTTGTAAAAGTTGGGTGATTTTAAAATCATTGGACAGATTGTTATGACAGATGTAATATCATAGATATATTAATAAGTCATTTTAATCAATAAAATATGGAATCATAATGCAAAGGGATATCGTTGCAGGGGGTGCTTGCCTCCGAATTAAATGAAAGAAAAGGAACAAACATGCAATGTAATGCAAATTCACAATAGTACAACAACATGGTAACATAAATAACAACACAACAAATCGAACACGGCTCGACAAATACAACGGCAAATAGGACTTAGTATTAACAACAAACTTTAAGAATGCCCAAAGAATTTGCAGTCACTGACATAGCGAAAGTAAGTGGCGTTGGGTTTATGTTTAGGTTTAGTTATATTAGCGTCCCGTTTGAAGCAACACTAGGGCTATTTTGGGACGGACCTCGTAATTTTGAACCGCGGTGAGATGACGAGGACAACACCTGAGCTGGCACCCCCCTCTCCACACCACACCAGTGGGAGGACGTTTGGTGAGGACGGATTTAACGTGCAACAGACCCCCTTACACGACGGTTCTTTGGTAGAATCGGGTCTCGAACCTGAAAACCTCCGGTTCCGAAGCCGAGACCTAACCACCAGGCCACCGCTGCCCAAGTGGCGTTGGGGAAAGCATAAATTTTCTGCCCCTTCATGATTTTTCTCTTTAAAGAATGACATAATCGCGCTAAGGATTTATCCCCAAAGGCCTATATCCGTTTACTCCATGATCTCCACGCCACTCCATTAAACATGTGTTGTGTAATTCATCTAATTGTATCTGTTTCTTTTTTTCTTCTTATATAACTGCATCTATTTGGTACTTTACTTTCAACATTGTTAGAGACGGAGGTTAAGAACTTGCAGTTCAAGTACTCCGTGATCTCCAATGCTTTTTTTTCTAAATTCACTGTAATGTCCCCTTTCCCTTAGAAATCCCTCTCTACGTTTGCATCTGTATGTTATACTGCACAAACAATTTGTTTCTGTTGCTTGATAGTTCTTTAAACTTCGTTCAATGATTTTAAAATCACCCCGTGAAAAAAAAAAAAAAAAAAAAAAAAAAAATCATGGATATATTCAGAGAAGTGCTTTATTTCAATGCAGTAATCAGAAATCAATTAAAAAATATTTAAGAAATTTTATCTATCCCATATTATTTGACAAATTTTGATAAAAAAATATTTATCATATCTGCAGAGTATATAGTATATCTGGATATATTTATCATATTTCCTTCAAAATAACTTTCCTGCGGAACATGTTCTCTTTTACTAGTTTCTATATAGGCGTGTATAAAAATTTTGAAATGAAAAAAAAAAAAATTAAAATAAAACACTTCATTTAATTATAAAAAAAATATATACTTTACTTTTTTACCAAATTAATCTATATGAAACCAAATACTTGTAGGATATAAGTAGAGAAAATCTAATGAAAACTACTGTAGTCAGGTAAGATAGGCTTTACAGAACTTTGTGGATTATTTCTTCAAAATTGCGAATCAATTGTTGATATTCGTTAAAACTTTTTCGTTCAAAAAATATTTTTTAGATATTTAATTATGATAAGAAAAAAAAATAATCCGATGATGTTTTTAATAAGAATAATTAATATGGTTTAGAAATGACAACGATGATTTTAAAGACAAGATAAGATATTCTTGGTCTTCGGTTTTTATAAAAAGCAATGAATAGTTAAAGAGCCATTTACAAATAGATTTTAGAAATGAGATAAGTGGAAAGACATAAATCAAGATTACTAAATTGTGATATCGGAAAAAAAGAAAATTTTGTCTAACAATACCTGTGGGGGAAAATGGTGGAATAACGAAAGAAGAATTTGAATTAAATAATTCTAAAATCTTACAAAGAAAGTTTTCGAAAAAAAACAACACCTGTTTGTAACTTTAAAGAATGAAAAAGAAAAGAAGAAGAAAAAAAAATTCAAATCCACTTAGTTCCGTATGTTGCCCAGAATACTTAGAATTTTTAAAAAATTGGCTTATAGATAGCTGTCGAGAGATCGTTTGTAGGAATCACATACATACCTGATACATAGGATTACTGTAACAGAACACATTGGGAGAATGCAGAAAGGGGTTATTCTAGCATCTCCTAGATCCAGATCACCAGAAAAAAACGATCTTTCCTTTAAAAAAATTTAAAGAGCAATCGCTACATTTCACCAAAAAATGATGCAGGGTTAAAAAGTAGCACCAAACGCGATTGTTTCACACAAAATAGAGCGGATGCAAAAGCTTATTATTTGTTCTTTTTGTCGCTGCTCGACCTTGTTAAGCTGTATTAGTAATACTCGGAATAGGGATGTTAAAAACTGGTTAAATAAGGGGACTAGATTATGAGCAAGAAGAAAAAAAAATAAAACTCGGGTTATATTTCTTTAGAACAGAGAGGGTGTTGATTTAATATTTCATGTTATAAAAAAACACCACTGTCAAAAATATTCTCATCAGTTAATTCACTATTTCATAAACAATTAATAAAATGCATCAAGTCTTCAAAATTCACATTATTAAATATGCTAATTATCGTGAAATTGAAGCAATATTTTAATGAAATTCATTGAAAATAGGAAAGAGGTAGTTCCGTATTTCCCAAATATCATTCCTTAAATTATAATATTTTAAAGCTCAAGACCACATAAAATTTAAATTTGAATTGATATATGTTATTAATTGTTTATGAAGCAGCTTATCCATGTGTGAATATTTTTGTGATCTGTATCTAAAACCAAAAATATTTTTTTCGGGAGATTAATGGAGCTCTTTTAACATATTCGCATATATTTTGCATGAACTTATCGTAAAAATCGAAATATCAGCTAATGAAAATATTTTGAAATCTAAAATGAGAAAGAAAAAAAATGCATCGAATTTTCAATTTTGCTTATAAAATACTAGCTCCAATTATTTTAGATGTAATATGAAACATATAAAAGCCATATTAATACATTGGTTATAAAATCTACATTTCAAACGTTAAAAAAGACGATAAACAGCGAGAAATGAATTTCTTGATGTTAAAAAGAAACACTAAAAACCTTTTAAAAAGATTGTTTGTATATTTTTATAAAAATTTCGAAAAGTAATTTTAAGAATTCAAACATTGCAATGCTTCTTCATTCAAAAAAAAATTACAAAAGTTTTTTGGTACCAACAAATAAAAAATTATTTGAATCCGCTCTATTTAATATAATTCTTATAGTAGCGAAATCAATTAAAAAGATCTTAAATTATTATTGGAATGAAAAAGCAAACCTATAATGTTGCTCTTTCACTAGGAATATGGGAAAAACAACACCGTGCCACGGTCAGAGGGGTGGGGGGGGGGGATAAAGTGAATTTTCCTTCAAAAACAGGATCCTGTAATTGATTTTGTTAATTCAAAATCAATTTCAGTGTTGAAAGGTATGGGAAAGGTACAGCAGTAGTTACTTAGGTTAAACTAAATGCAAGATCAAGAGATACTGAATACACTTCGATGAGTAGTATTATTTTCATGTTTTGAATTATATGGTAGTTTTAAAGAATATAAAGCACATTTGGTCAAAAAAAAAATTTTCCTTCAAATTAAATTTTAAAAATGGTTCAAAATTCGTTAGAAAAATATTATTAATCAGCAACCTGAAAGAAAAGATTACTAAAATATTAAATAGAGAAAAGAGGGGACATTTATTGCAAAAGGAATCTGGAGATCATTTATGAGAAATCTGGAGATCCTATGCACTTAGGTTTGAATGTCATCTTGAAAATAAATAGCTTAGAATTTTCGTTTCGAAACAATGCCTTACTATTTTTCACAACTAAAACAAACAACTCATTGAATGTGACAACCTTTATTCCATTGTGCAATGTAAAAAGACTGAGCCACGTTAAATTATCTGACAAAATTAGAATCACCATATTTTAGAAGGTTCAAAGAATAATGATTTACTTCACAACGTATTTTCGGTCTTCCATGTTTCAGTGAATACTAAATATATATCTATTGCGCAGGCTAGTAGTATAGAAAGGAGATTTATTTGGTAAAAGAGAGAGAGAGAGAAAAACCATTATAATAGGGTTTTCTTTATTTTATTTTTTAAGTTCTTTAAGAGTCTTTATTTTTTGGAGAGAGTTAGTATTTTTGGAAATAACAAAATAGAAACTCAGATTTAGAGTCAGAAATAACGATTGCCTTTTCAGAAATTGCATTTTTTAATGCAACAAAAAAGAACATCGACTTTGTCATAAAAGGAGTTAAAATCTTGAAGAAGAAAACTGCATAATTTTGCCATGAAAATAGCGTTCAATTCTTGCAATGAATAAGAAAACTGCTTCGACTTTGTTTGAAAATAGCGTTAAACTCTTGCAACAAACAAGAGAAGTGTTTCGACTTTGTCATGATAATGGCAATAAATTCTTGCAATGGACAAAACAAAACAAAACAAAAAAAAACCTGCATCGAGTTTACTTGAAAATTACTCTAAATTCTCGCAGGGGGAAAAAACTTTGTTTCGACTTTGCTATGAAAATGACGTTATACTCTTGCAACGAAAAAAAACAACAGACATGCTTCGACTTTTTTTTTATGAAAGTAACGTTAAATTTTGCAAAGAACTTGATTTTAAAGTAGCAGTTAAAGATTGCAGAAATGTCACGAAACATTTGCTTTATAACAACTCTAAAATTATGATGTCAACAAATACTTTGGTCAGTTCTCTCGATCTAGCGAAGTATTTTTCCCAAGTAACTACTGCCGTTACAATTATTTACAAATGGACAAGGATAGGTTTGGACCGTTTCGGGCGTCATCCATTTTACCTCCGGATATTCCCTGGTAACGTTGGCCGTTGCGAAGATGTTGGGGCATTCGTCAGAGACGGTCTCGTTCTCCTTGCCCGCGATGGACGTGGAGTTGACCATGGCCACCATGGTGACATTGAGGTTGACTCGCTGGGTGTACTGGATGCCCAGCCCCAGGAAGGTGAGGAAAGTCAAGACATAGCGAGCAGGGATGCGTTCTGTAAATGAAAAGAATAAAAGTTGGCATATGTTATATATTATCGTATATATCGTAGCAAATATTATCGTATTTGAAAATTTATTATGTCTCAGATAAAATGCAAACTGTAGCAACTTCATTTCACATTATAGGAAAAGCTATGCAGTGTTTCATCGCATTCGTGTCAAATCTGAAATAACTTTTACAAACATTTCAGTGTTTAAGAATCTAAGGGCTGTGAGTTCATTAAAAAGCAACGAGATTGTTTTTACCTCGCGTTTCTTGACGGTATGGAAGGGCTCGGTGTTCCGTAATACATTGAAAAATGCACGAATGCATTTTGGAAGCCTTCCATTCATCCAATTGAAACCAAAATGTTATACACATGAAATGACATCTCTTGCTTTAATTTAAATCTTAATTAATTTTTTTATTTTTTAAAATCTTAAATTAATTTATGTTATTTTATTCTGAAATTTCCACTTATCTTCTGATTCAAATCACACTTTTTGTATTTAATTGTTTTTAACATGAGCTCTAAAAAATTGCTTACGCTTTAATTCTCACGCTATGGGAAAAAGAATAAAAAATCCCTATCATCCACGTAATTTCCAAAGAGAGCCGAATTTTCCTTTCCTAAATCAACATGTGTCAAAGAAATCTCTATAAGAACCTCTTAATAAAAGCAATAAGGGAAAAAATTCTTAGATTTTTTACCCCTTGTGTTTTAGCACGAAGAAACATGTTCTGTCTTTGGTTCCCGTGTGTAAATTATTCCCTCCGGAACTAAGTTGCAAATTCTTTATCTTCTTGTCAGCCATTAATCTGCAAAACTAAACCATATATATCTACAATTTTGTGACAAGAACCCATACCAAATTTTATTTACCTAATCGTTTTTTGCCGCTGTTTATAGTTATAGTGTTCGCATACCCACAAATAAGTAGTTCGATGGATAGTCTATGCTTTGATGAACTTGGTCTAAAATTTAACACAGATCTGCGGTTCTGATTTGTATTAAAATATTAATGATGATGTTAACAAAATATGCTAAATCTAATTTTTCGAGTTTTTCAGATATTTAGTACACATTTGATTTAAATCGGTCTTTGAAAATTTGAGATAATTTTCTTTTTGTATATATAGAATAACATTTTTTTTCCCAATTGTAACTTTTTTTTAATTTCATTTATGCCAAATTTTTTGTAAGCTAAGTAATGCAGAAATATAGAAAATAAAGCGCATCTGTTGATTACTTATTTATTTAGAATGAGTTAATTCTAATTAATTAATTAATGTTAAACAATAGAAAATTTACTTAAACATATTTATCTGGCAAATTTTAAGGAAGCACATCAAACGCAGATGTTATTTCTTAGAAATTATTTTTACGAATTAAGTGGGAAAAAATGAACAAAAATACACACTTGAGATCACGTGTCGTATTTTAAGAAGCCATATCAGCATGAAAAGTCTGCATGATTTCGCACTGTTGTGAATGATTAAAATAATTTTTACTGAAAATGCATTAATGACTGATATTAAAATAATTTCAAAATAATTTTTACTGAAAATGCATTAATGATTGCCATTAAAATAATTTCAAAATAATTTTTACTGAAAATGCATTAATGACTGCCATTAAAATAATTTCAAAATAATTTTTACTGAAAATGCATTAATGACTACCATATTTATTTTAAAATAATTTCAATGTATAGTTAAAACAAGTAATATAAAGAAAATTTTTAATTCAATTCCTACTTAGATCAACAAAGACAAATTTTATTTTAGTTACTTTTTATTAAATAATAATAAAAAAAATACTATTAAGTATCAAAAAATTATTGATTTTCGCAAGAATTGAGCTCGCATTCTTCACTTTCCACATGAAAAATACTGAAATCCTTGCATTTTACCGACTGAGCTACTGCCTGTTGATTTCAATTTTCATTACAAACTGTTTAAACTCTATTTAAAGTATTAATAATTAATTAATGAATTAATATTTGAAAAAAACTGTGTTAACATCCAGTGTCATCCACTACAAGTTTTGTTGTTGTTTCCAATGGCACTTGCCATAGGCAAGCCCGCTGATTTGAAATCAACGATTTTAAGCCGAAAGGGAACGTCTCTTATTTTAGTAGCGCCAACTAGGGCCAAGAGTACGATTTTGCTACTCACGCATCACATTCGCTTGCACAGCCCCTTTTTAAAGGGGGGCAAATTCACACATCTCACAGATAGAACAAATGAAGGACAACCATGCCCGACCCGGGACTCGAACCCCGGACGCCCTGATCACGGGGAAGACGCGCTACCCCTATGCCAGGACGCCGGCACTACAACTTTTTAAAAATGTATTTGACCTTGAGCGGATGAATAAAGAGTATTTTATTAACGATTGAAAATTTGAACAAGATATATAAATATATATAGGGAGAGTGTGAACTAATCTTAGGAAGTGAATAAGAATGGGGATGGTTGTATATTACTATTAGTATCATTAAAAATTGCTTGCAAATAAATGTAAATCTTTCTTGGTTCTTTTGAAGGGAAACGTAAGTTTTTATACAAAATAAAATTTGTATTAACTTGCTTATCATCAATTTAAATATTACGAGCAAAATTAACAAATTAATAAATTATACGCTTAAAATTCAGGATTGTTTTAACTTTGAATAGCGCCAATACACGAGAGAACCTAGATTTTTATCGACTTCAGATAATTATTATAACTGATTTATAATTCAAGACCCATAAAACATAAAAGTATTTTTAAAACCTTACGTTAAGATTCAATACGAATTTTCCACATTCTCTTAAGTTATGGCACATAAAAGAAAAAAAACCGAAATAAACTATTTCAACAATAGACAGAGAATTACGAAAAAGAAAAAAAAAAAGATGAAGTTTAACACATATACGAATGCTGCTACGTACCGTAGTTTATTGTTAACAGGTTCTTGGGCAGAATCGTCATCTTTTCAGACAAACACAAGGAAAGGCTCCCGCGGTGGAGAATGTGAGAATTTAAAGTGTCGACATGAGGCATTCATTTGATACACTCCTTGCCTTCACTTTTGCCGTGTTTATTTCAAAAAAACACCTTTGGGCATCATAAATCTGACTTTTAAATCTGCGTCTATACCCCCATCTTCCAGAAGCAGCTGTCTTTAGCTCATGGAAGAATGATAATAATCGTTTGTCGTCAGAAACACGAGACTTTGCTAGAAAACAAATGGATCGTATTTTGATACGCCAACCATTATACGCTGTAAATCAAGGGCTTAATACATCTGAGTTGCTCAAAAACGAGATGCTATTGTAAATACCAAGAGAAGAAGATCGGTGACACATAAAGAAAACGAAAATTAAGTTATTCCTTCCAAAATAAATATACATACATATATATATATTCTGGAGTAACCATTCAGGTTTACTTTTGATTTATGCTTGTTAATCTGAATTATTTGAGGCCATTGTTTTTTTGAAAGCTAACTTTCCACGCGTAACACGTACCGTCCTACATTTACTGTAAAATAAGAACACTTAGCACCCTTTTTAACAAGAAAATATTAGAATTATTCCAATTCTGACATAACTAGATCTTTAAAAAAATAGGGGTTGCTTAAATTTATTTTTTCTGTCACGATCCATTTTTAATGAAAAATATTTTTTTTCTTCAACCCCTACATGAAAAAAAATGGATGTTAAAATATGATAATAAAAAAAAGATTCAATCTAATAAGCATATAGGGTATAAGCATATGTAAAGTAGCATTTCATGAACTTTAAACGAAATACCTTAAACTAAGATTTATTTTTGATATTAATCTTTGGACAAAATACTAATTTTTAAGGTTTTCTCAATATAAAGCCAGTCTTCACTTAAAAATATCGTCTAATTTCGAACTTTAAAAGCGACTAAGAAAGTATTGCGCTAGTTAATCAAAATTTTATTCAGTCGTAAATAATTTTTTAATTAACTGAATGGAATATTTTAAGAAAAGGTAAGTTTCTTAACAACATTTACTTCAATTAAGAAGGCCCTGTGAAAATTCTCATGACCCTCTTCTCCAATTTTTTTTTTTTACATTATCAGTCGTATAATTTTCGGTTCATAAAATAATAAAGATGCTATCAATATTACTTCCATATTAGAAACATTTTTGGAACGAAAACTGTAACGATTGAAAGAAAATTAAGAATAATTTTCGATACACAAATTAAATACTCACCGAAATAAAAATAAAAAAATTAAATTTCGGACCAAAAAGTCTTAGAAGGGGGAAAAAAAAAAACATTTGAAATTTTGCGATGTGTTAGATACGGGCAGCATAAAAAGGCATGAAAGCAAGATGCTGTTTACACCTTACAGTTTTTCACGTACTACTTATTTATTGATTTTGCCTCATGATCCTACTGTCCGAATTGACCGTGAATGAAGTAACTCTTCTACGAAGGACAAGATGGTCAATTTAACATATAGAAAGTCCTTGCTATGTACGAGAGTGGAATTCTTAGTTATTTTGAAGGTTCGTGTTAAACGTTATTATATAGATAAAAAGAAAAGCACTTCTGGCACTTTCGTACTCAAGGTCTTCAGCTGTTACATAAAACACCACGTGGAGACAGCTGCTGCGATACATAATATAAGGTGGGATATTAATTGGTGTTAATCAACTTTTATTGGTAAATTAGAGCCAGAATGAGTTCATAACGTTATGTCTATGTATGAAATGCCAACGTACATGGCAAGGGAATCGTTCTTATTGCTTTTTACCGAATGGCAACAGTCAAATGTAAACAAATCATAGCACGAATTTCAGACTGCTTCATTGAACTTTTTACAGCTGCATTGAAATTTAACGTTCTCTGTGACTTCGCTTGGCTAAATAATAAAGTCATAAGATATTATTAAAAAGTTCGCCGTGTCGCCAAAAATGTTCTAACCGAGAATAAAAATACGTTTAATCATCGCCAGAACTGAAACATCTACGGAAACTGATGTTCATATCTTACAAAAAATTATCTGACAAAAATGGACTTCGTATTATCTTAAAATTCCAAAATTTACTTTCTTAACGGTATTAATTTCATTTCTTTACAATATTTTGCTTTAATTTTAATAATATTTTTAGAATTCAATTCGATAGATACACTATCCATAACGATATTTTCAGTTATGGTGATAGAATTCAAAATATTCAATTACATACTTTTGCTAAACGTTAACTCCGTAGTAATATTTTCACTTCCATTTTATATTTCATGATATATATACTTTTTAATTTGTAATAAACTAAATTCAATTGAATTCATATTTTTAAGTCGCATTAAATAACAAGGCGAATTAAAAACATTTCATACTAATCATTTAACAAACTAAAAAGTCAATAATCTGTGCGAACAAAGCTGTTACCAGAGGCGGCAAGTTATAAATAAATTTTTTTAAAGTTATTATTGCTTATTAGAAACTCTCTAACAGCAATCCTAAATGAAAATCCCCCTCCCCCTCCTTTTTTTTATAAACGTGATATAAAATTAGAATATAAATTCACTACAGTCGCTTAAATTTACGCATACAGAGGGACGAGACTCTGATAATGGGGAATATCCCTTGATGTTAATAAGGTAACGCCATCTGTTGTATCAAAAGAGAAGGTAGTAGAGTCATGCAACCACTACACACTCAGTTCATGAAACAGTATTTAATTGCATTGAATTATTTCCGTAGTAATTATCGATATAATAGTTTTATATGTATACTATTTGATATGTAAAATTTCCATGATTGTCATTTTTGTTTATTTGCCATTCCAGATAGCAATTAAAGACTTAAAAACAGAATATATTTTACTTTTATGGTTTTAATTTTTAAAAAAATGACGAAAATCATCATACTTCTCCCTGATAAGTCATTTCAAAATGCTAAAAAATAAATAGAGAAATGAATATAATTATTAGAATCTCGATGAAAATCATATTGATAACAGTCTTTTAAAATTTGATGTTCTAAACTGTTAATTTTATTGTAGTATGGTGCTTTATGGATATACCGACAATTTACTATATACCAATTTGGCAGCTTTAATTTTTTGATTCAAAATTTATACAAAAATTAATGATCTTATTTTACTCTCCCGGTTTGAAATTGCATAGTATTAGTTGGTTATAAAATAACAAGTTGATAAGTTTTCATAAACAAGGTTGACCACTCTACAAGAAGGGGCTGCGGTGGTCTGGTGGTAAGGTCTCGGCTTCGGAACCGGAGGGTTTCAGGTTCGAGACCCGATTCCACCGAAAAACCGTCGTGTAAGGGGGCCTGTTGCACGTTAAATCCGTCATGACCAAACGTCCTCCCGTTGGTGTGGTGTGGAGAGGGGGGTGCCAGTTCAGGTGTCGTCCTCGTCATCTGACCGCGGTTCAAAATTACGAGGTCTGTCCCAAAATAGCCCTAGTGTTGCTTCAAACGGGACGTTAATATAACTAAAACTAAAACTAAACCACTCTACAAGAAAAACATGATTAGTCATTCTCTGGGTGCAATGGTAAAAAGTTCACTGATTTTATGTGATAAGGTTTCAAATTTCATATTACATGACTTAAAACAAAATTTCTGAACGTTGCAGAATGTTATTTTATGCTCAGTGTTAACAAGCTGCTAATTGCATAATATAACTGAATGATGAAAACCATTGCACATTTTGCAGCAATTAATAAAAGCAGAATCACAGAATAATTTAAAAAGACAAACATGCTGCAGATAATATAAGGCATGTGTCATTTTGACGGATATGCTGCGAAACTGATTCTGTTTCATAGCTTTTCTGTAAAATATGCTTTATTTTTGATTTCGATATGACTTTTTGCTATTTCTTTGACACAATATTATTTCTGTGCACTGTTTAGTGCAAACAGGGATATAAATAAGATAGTATAGATTATCAGGTTTATAAAATTCGGTTCATAAAATAAAAAAAAAATCCTTGTGCGTAATTTATTACCAAAGCATTCTTTTATAAAAATTTCTGTCGTGTTTACATGAATGCGGACAGAGATATAGATATAATGCTAAAAACGTTTTTTTCTTCTCAGATAAATAAGATCTGAATTGTAAGGAGATACTCTTTCTTTACTTTAAATACGAGACAGTAATAAAAGTTTAATTTAGAAATATTTTTGCGAATAATCTTATTCAACATAATTTTCCTTCAACAGCGAACTTTGAAGCAACAAGAATTTTGAATTGTTCATTTATTCTGACCCAACTTTATAGCAATCATTTATTCTGACCCAACTTTATAGCAATCATTTATTTTGACCCAACTTTATAGCAATCATGGAATTACAAACTCATTACTTGCTTATTACGGTTGTGTGTTTTTTAAAATAACTATTACTGTTATTGAAAAATATTAAAATGTAACATCTTTTTATGAAGATCAGGGAGAAAATTTTACTTGGAGAGGTAATTAATTTTACAACTAAGATTTAAATGGGAAATTCTTTACTTAGAGAATGAGTTAATCTGTAGAAAAATCAAGTGAAAGAAATATATATTCCGGATTTGGGAGCATCAAACAGGAATTTTATTTAGAAAATTGAATCCAATTTTGATTGATTAAAACTCAGTTTTAATTGGAATGTAACCAAAATATTCAAAATGAATCTATTTCCAATTTTATAGGAAGTATAAAAACGTATTATAATATTTGTTAAAGTAACACCTTCTTTTAAAGGATTTCATTAGAAAAGAAAATGTTTTTTAAAAAAAGTATATATTTTAAAAATATTTGGAAATATATCTTTTTTTATCAGAAATGATGGAAATAAAAAAATAATTTCCTAATAGCCTTAGAAATAATAATTTAGTTAAATTAAAAATAATAATAATTTAGTTTTAGAAATAATAATTTAGTTTTAGAAATAATAATTTAGAATAACAACTTATTCTAAAAATAATTTTAGAATAAATTTTAGTTTTTAAAATAATTTAAAACCTTATTTTGAAAAGAAAATTAACTGCATTGCCAAAAACAGAAAAACGCATATATATATATATATATTTATATATATATATATATATATATATAT
>JAPMOR010063321.1:21660-40603 GCA_026543865.1 Argiope aurantia | reverse complement strand
TTTTTTTCAAAAAATTCTAATTTTTAATTTTAAAATGACTTAAATTAGAAATTTAGAACTTTAAAAAAAATTATTTTCATAATTTCTTCAAAATTGCCGCAGTTCCGAAAGTAGGGTATTTATGTTGAAATGAAAAAGCTATTCGCCGACTTTTGATATTTTTGCTGAAAAAGGAAATCAGACTTATCATTGGAACTTTTTTGAAATAATATTAAAAATATTTCTTAGAAAATGATTTATTTGATAAAATCGGCTAAAAAATTAATTTCTGTTTTTCAGTTTTCAATTCACAATTTATTATTATAAATAATTCAGAATTCGGAAAATTTTGACAACTTTTTCTCCAAGTTAACTATCAAGTACAAGTTCAATAAGACATTAAAATTCATTAGCTTAATAACCCAACTGAAAATTAATGTCTAGAATATTAAAATAGAATATTTTTACAGAAAATGCACAATAATTGTATAAAATTTGAAAACTTTCTCATGTTAGCAAGTGAATGAAAAATCAATTATAATATACCAACTTAGCAAGCTGGAATTTTGAAATTCCGAATGACAGTATATGAAATAAAATGATAGAAAAATCAATGTCTAGGCAACTTTTAAAAGTTTTTAATTTATTAAATATGCAATAAATATCGACGCACATATAAATTATCAAAAACTTTGCATTATTTTATAAAAAATAGTACAATTAAATTCGTTTCTTGCATTAAATTCTAAATTCAATATATATATATATATATATATATATATATATATATGTCCATGTGCAATATGTCAAGAAAGACGTTGAATAACCGACTTGAGAAGTCTTGCGTAAATATTACGTCACTGAATTTGGCAACACAATTGAACTTTGCAATCAGATCACACATTTTTACAAAGAGTGGTGGCAACAAATTTCTCTTTCTCAACGAATTCTCTCATCGGATGAAACTTACTTTAGCAAGCAAATGCTTCAGTATTAAAGAGTTGAAAAGCATATTCCTTTTTTAAAACTTTCTTTAATTTTTGAAACGTGACTGCGCGGTTGAAAATAAATTTTATAATAATTAATAAAAAATAATAATAAAGCCGATTTTCTTCATACTGCTATAAAATTTATGCATTCGCAAATAAAGTCTAAAAGAAAATTAAAGCCATTAATTATGAATTAAATTTTTAAAAAATTAAGATCAATTTTCGTCACATAAAATAATTTTTTAAAAATTTTTATAAGATGAATAATAAGAAAAATGATCGAATTTCTCACATCTTTTTGAGAATATAATTTAAGATTTTTTTTTAAATTCCGGAAGGTTTTATCACACAGTAAGAGAAGTAAAAACATGATTTTAACCCCTAATATATCAAATAAAAGCCTTGCACACTGAAAGCAAGAAAAAATAATGTAAGTAAAGTTTGATTTTAAAAAAATTGAAGAAAAGAATTTTTATAAATAATTATAAGCCTTTAAGGCAATACCACCGGAGTAGTGCTAAATTAAGAAAATGCTATATCTTCTCGTTAAAATTTAGCTATATTTGAATAAATTTTTTGAATCTATATGATTAAAGAAAAACAAACAAACAAATTATATCCGAAGAACGACATCTCGCAAAAAGTGAGTTCAGTTGGCTCCAGAAATACAGGCGGAGGACTTCCACTGAAAATAACTTTTCAAGAATTTAAGAGAGATTTAATTTAAGTTAATTTATAAAGATCCGTGCCATAATACCAAAAGAATATTAAGTGAAGTCAAATGTCGGAAAAGGTAAAAGACAACATGAATCCTCAAAAATGTCTGTTTCGCTCTAAGCCCATCTTTTTCATCTTTTAATTATTTTGCTTTTTGTTTAAATTAATTAGACAACACTTAACATTTCGGAAATATATTGAAATGCAATTAAAAATCCATAAAATATTTGAGGTGCTTCAGAGTTTTGCGTAATTTTTATTGAACAATATCATCTTGAAATATTTTAATTTCAGCTTATAACAACTAAATAGAAGCTATAATTCGTATGACTCACGGACGCGATAATTAAGGAGTTAATCGACAATCCAATATAAATTCGAATAAACAACTAATACTCGGATAAACAATAAGGAAGTTCCCTCATTCTTCAGATAAACAATAAAATAT
Organism: Argiope aurantia; assembly: GCA_026543865.1. NCBI lineage: Eukaryota > Metazoa > Arthropoda > Arachnida > Araneae > Araneidae > Argiope > Argiope aurantia. The sequence continues at coordinate 38,470 of JAPMOR010063321.1, read as the reverse complement.
GTTAATATTTGAAATAGCAGTGCAGTCCTTTTATACACAGTATAGTAGTCACCAACAGAATATAATATTTAAGAGTTAGAAACTAAAACAGGTCTTTGGAATTGGCAACCCCATCTCCTTCACATACACTTTTTAAATATAACTTTTCAAACTGGCAATAAGGCTTCACTCGATGGTGTTTCAAGAATATTAATTCCATGAAATCTTCCAGCGAGAGAAATTTGCTTAGACAGTGGCGGATTTAGATATTTTGCGGTAGTCAGCAATGCAAATTATAAGGTTCTTTTGGGAATTGGGGCGTTCTCTACAAAGAAAATTACGTAAATTTTAATAGTAAATAAAAAGGATATTTTCATAAGTAAAATAAAAGATCTAAAGTATCTGATAGAAAATATTTGACATATAGAACGATTGATATGTTTGAATAATAAAACAGCAGAAATATATTTTCTTCTTAAAGTATTTATTTTTTTATGGCAAAGCGAGCGACTATGTGTTATGATACAATTGTTTTCAAGTTCCTAACCACAAATCGGTAAGCTCAGAAAAAATAATTCTGAGTAGAAACACATAATTAGTATAATATAGAAGCATTCATTTAATAAATAAAGTTAACCCTAAATATAGCAATAATAATAAAGATTTCAAAAAAGTAAAAAATGCCATGTAACTTGAAAATCTGAAAAAAAATTGTATATTTTGCATGATAAATAATCTGTACAGATTAAAAATATTCCAAAAAAATTAAATTATATTTAACAGATGCATAATGTTTCTAAATATTATTTAAAATTTCATACGATTGTATTGAATAGAATGCTTTCTCTGCGTGAAGAAAACGTGTTTCGAAAAAAGGGCAAACAACTCTATCTTTCTGTCATAGGAGCACCTGTTAGATCCATTGTTATAAGATAATTTATAAAATTTCGACTTTCTAAAACTATGCAAATCATACATTTCTGTTATTAGTCAAATATCTCCTATTTTATTAGATTGACATTGAAAAATCAATTATTTGAAGGTGCAAAAGTTCTCAGTTAAAACTGATCGATTTACATTTCAACAAATTTTTAACTTTCTCAACTTATTGTGATTTCTTTTAGATCCTTATTATTTTTTTAATTTCAATGGCTTTATGAAAACGCGTATGTTTCTATTGATTTATTACGATTCGTGAAAGATCAGTGTCCACATTGATACCCAATTTAATCAAAGCAGACACTTTGTACTTCTAATAATTAAGTGAATTAAATGAAACATACAGAATTGCTCTTTCTTATTTGATAATTTTTTTACACTTTCTTAATATTTTATTTCATATAATTTGAATTCATTAAAATCCTATTCACATTTCTTTCAAACCATCACTGAATGTTCAATTTTTAGAAATTTATTTACCTGGAAAATAGACTAATAATAGTTTTTAATAAATCTCAAAGCGGCTCTAGAAGCTGTCTAATCCGGAATATGCCACTGTATTACTTATCCCGGTTTTTTAAGCGGTGCATAAAATTCAGTACAGTTACGAGAATTTTCAACTACAGTATCTAGAAATTCCATTTAAAAAATCAATGCTTTTAACGAATGTAAAAGAAAAGAATGGAAGTGGTCCTTGCCTCTGAGGGATTTCTTTTTGATTCTCTTTTCTAGCAGAGGAGTTTTGATCTCATCCGAGAAATTTGCAGGCCAGTGCTGATAACCCATCGAGTTTCAAACAGAAATTGGGAACAAGTTGCTGGTCTTCTTGACAGAATTGAACAGAATTTAGAAATGAACTCCTCACTCGGTCACCGGCGCGTAATATCAATCGGCACCGAACCAATCACGATTAATCTCTCGTTCTGATATCAGCTGCCTCTCAAAGATCAAGTATCACCATCAGTTTGGCGAGATATGAAAAGCCCGCCACTCACCTCCGAATAAATTAAACAAAACATTATTTCTATTCAATGAATTTTTATTGGAACTGGCTTGGCTGGTTTTTCTTGGCGCACTTTTCTCCAGCCATTAATTGTTATGCATAAACATACCCAAGCGTCCTTCTACATCAGTTTTAAGTAACTACTAACCGTATATACTGTAACATTCAACAGGTTTAATTTTAATTGTTTTGGGGACTTAGATTTTTATTCACCTGTGGGAAAGATGTGTCTTTATCATTATTTATTATTTTTTATGTTTCCCTTGACAAAGGGAATATAAATTAGGAACTGAAATGAAAACTGGTTTGGTTGGGGTTCTTTTTCGCTTAACTGCTACATCTCGTGGATGATTCCTAAACACGTGAGTAGGCGCCGCTTTTACCTTTTAGAAACCTCATCTCGGTTATTGAAATAGCCGAGTATTTGAAAACAACGTTTCAGAAAGTATTTCGACCTTCAAACATACGTTTGGGATTAAGACACAAATAATAATCAGTTGACGTCACTGATACATGTTTTCGAATGTCTCTTCCATTGAACCGAGGGGCCCTCTGGTCAGTTTCTTTTAAAATGCGCATTTACTTGTTGACAAGAAATTCTGATTTAAGTCACGTGATGATTGGAAACGAGGGCAATAATATTTTGATCCAGAAAGAAAACCTCATTATGGTAATTTTAATGAAAGTTTCTTTCAATTCTACAGTGCATCTTATAGCCATTTGGTTACACGTATTTATTTCCAATTATAAGTTTCACGTGACTATTCTAAAGGAAACAACGGGTGTTTGGAAATCTTTTTTTAAATGCTTTTTGATAAAAATTTATAGAAATGATAGATATATGGCAATGACGGCAGTAGAATTAGATTTAAGCTAAAAACTTGGATAAATAAGAAAATGGCTGTTGTATGAATAATTCAGCCATTAAAAATACTATCAAAATATTTTTTTGTTTTTCACTGTAAAAAATGTATTATTCGAAAGCGACTTTTGTTTTTCTTTCAGATTGTTATCATGTGACTTGTGCCCTTGAAATATTGTATAATTCGTAATGTAATTATTCCTGGTTATCAATAATATCAGCATTCAATTCATAATGTAATTATTTTTTTTTAATTTCACAAAAAAATAATTGAACATTTTAAAAATATTCTTTTTAATTATATGCACTACTATTCAAAACACATAAATTTTTTTGTAAAAAAAATGAATATGCTTTTTTAGACTAGAGTTAAGACCGCTTGTGAAAATAATGTAAGAGAGCAAAAACTGATGGGGAAAAATTGATTCACAAAAGTGTCTCTTAATTTTTTTTCACTAATCTCAAAATGGCGAAATATAAATGAGAAATCGAGATTATAAATACTTGTTCCATTCTATATTAAAAAGTTCACTTTACCAAAGGAATTAAGAAAATATTGAAATATAATATAAAGTTTTTTCCCTCGACAAATTATATCTACAGCTATTGAAAAATATAAATCACGAATAATTAATTAAATTAAGATGAGTCTCAAATCGTTCTAATTGAGTATGCAATCCTTAGTTGAATTTGTTCCAAATTAAAGTCAGGAATTGCCTTGAGAAAATGAAATTATCGGAAACAGCCACATTTCCAAACTTTAAAAAAAATGAAATAGGTGACTTTTTTAAAACTATTTTTACCATCTAATTTCTAACCGTACTGCAACATGCTAGGAGGGAGTGGGCATGTCCAGTTGTGCATGTCCACAAATCAACATGCTAGGGGGTAGGAGTAGAAAGTCCGTATGCATACCTCCATAACTGGAATGACATATAAAAGCTTATCAATTTAAATTGCATAACTGTTTACTCAGTGCCATTTTTACATCATAAAAAATATTTTTTTTTATATTATTGCGAAATAAAGATATGTTTAATATTTACATTTCTAGAAGGACAATTGAAAAAAAAATGTCAATTGTATTTATTTTCGTTGCTTCAGATTTACTTACGATGGATTTAACTTAAAATTGATTTTTTTTAATTTATTTGTGGCAGCACTCCTATGTGATATAGCTGATAATGTTATCTTAAACACAGTTAGCTCATTTTTGAATTTTATGCGAATTAGTTTTATTTAATTCCATTTGGCTTACAAGCAAAAAGTAGCAATTTATTTTGAAAATAGTATATGTATTGAAAGATTTTTAATGTTTTTAGAAAAACTTGAATGTACGAAATATTATTTTATTTAAACGTTTGAAACGTTCCACCATTATCTATAATGAATAAAATACCCTTTCATCCTTTGAAAATGGGAAACGAAATCTAGAAATTTGATTCGGAATTGTGTTTTATTTCCATGTTCAGACCTCCCTGAATTCGGAAAACACGCTTTTAAAAAAAGTCTGTCTGTTTGCCAGCGACAAAGATAACTGAAAAACGCTTTGAGCTCGACCATTGAAATTCGATATATGAATATTTATATCAAATTTCTAGATTTCGTTTCCCATTTTCAGAAAATTCAATTTAAAGCTAATCTATCTGTCGAATATAAGTTAAGTAAATGAGACATCGAGTAAGTTCGAATATAAGTTAAGTCTGTTGTATATAAGTTGTGTACTCAATAACTACAAAACAAAGAGAACCGAATGCATAAAACTCGGTACAAAAATTATCATTCATAATGCAGACATTTGTAAAAGTTTGAGCTAAATCCAAAGATAGGTTGACCGTCTTCTTGTCTGTACTTTCAGAAGCACGTAAACGCGATAGCTCAAAAATTCAATGACTTAAATATATCAAATTTGGTATGGGATTTTGTGACTGCAACTGCAGCTTTGTGTTAAATTTTTGTTTCACCCGGCTGTGAAAAATGCATCTAAAGCATTAATTCAATTTTCGGATCTATTCACTGTATGCTAGGGATTAAACGCCAAAATACTCGCCAAGGATCACACGGTTGATTCAGTAAAAATGCTAAACTCACGCCAAAGTGTAATATTTTATAATTATTGTACGCTAATACTACGAAAGACACTTTGGAAAAGTTTTTATTAGAGAGTATATTAGAAAGTATTGGGAAGACCACTCGTACAGGCCTTTGCTGCAATAAATAGTTTTTTTTAATTATTATTATTTTAAATACCTCGCTCTTATTGCCAGCCATTCCATAGAATTATTATTAATAAAGATGCCTTTTATTAATAGGTAAGCCAATTGTTAATTTAAAATGGTCAAGATTGATGATCCTTATTTCTTACTTAAATTTATTTTTTATGAAAATGAAAGCAAATTATTTGTTGAGACCAAATTGTTCTTTTGTGGACTGGATTTCAGGAACACAATCAGAACCATTTCTGTGGCTAAAAAAAGGCGTTAGTGGAACCGATTTTCCAAATTGTCATCTCGGGATGAGACGTAGCAACACAAATAAAAATATTTCCAGGGCGGTAAAAATTGTTCTAAGTGTCTTGTTGACACTGTTTTGTTTTCGTTTCATAAATTTCGTTGGGCGGGAAAAATTATTCATTCGCTTTTGCTTTATAAATTTTGTTTGGCGCTACTGTAGAAGGAGGAGACTCTTATAACTTCATTACCAGGTAGATGAAAATAATAGACGAGTTTAAGGAACACCTTTTTAATTATTTTCTAAGTTCCACATCTCATAAGACAAAACAAACGCGAACACAAAAGTATACGACTCTCACTTCGAATACTATTTAATAATGACCCCCAAGAAGGATCGTGGGAATATGCCTAGATGTTAATAAGGTAATGCCATATGTTGTATCAAAAGAGAAGGTAGTAGAGTTATGTAACCGTTACAATATTCTATTAATACAAAATATCAGTATAAAAAATAAATAAGTACACATATGAGACAATAAAGATTTTCTAATTAGAAAATTGTCCAATAAATTATTAACAAAGTTGCCTTTTATTAATAGGTAAGCCACTTACCATTAATAGGTAAGTGTTAATTTAAAATGGTCAATATTGATGATCCTTATTTCTTACTTAAATTTATGTTTTATGAAAATAAGGGTTTTCTAATTAGAAAATCTTTATTGGACAATCAAGATTAATTTATTGTCCAGATAAAATTAAAATTAATTAAAGATCGAGGACAATAAGGATTAATTTTTTTAAAGTTTTAAAATTCATTAAGAGTGAAAGGATGATTAAAACTAACATTTTATTTTAAGTTCAAATCTTGAAACGGTTGGCATTCGGCGATGGATGTTTGAAAAATCAAAAGTCCTTTTACACGACTTTAAAAAAAAAGCATTTAGCAGGATTACTAAAAATACACTGATCGAATCGCTTTTTCCAGTAAAAAACGGAAACATCTAATATGAAAGAAACAAAACATAAAGTGGCAAATTTAATAAACAAAGAAAATGAATATCTTTTTAGCACTTTTTGTTTCTTTTCCAAGGCTTTTTTATTTCACGAGATAAGATATTCTGTTTGTTTAAAAGAAAGATGATAATCCGATATAAATATTCTGCATTATCTAGATTAGAGAAATTTTCTATAAAACAATCGCGAGTAGCTCTAATATCTCGATCGGAAAGCGCAAGTTTAAAAAAATCGCTCCTGCAAAATTGATGATAGAAAAGGTAATTAAGAAGATATTTTTAACTGCGTTCCAGTGTCATTGAAATAGCTCGTAAAATATAGGTTCGCTGAATAAATTAACCTTGAAGGGTAAAACTTCAACAGAGTGTCCAAATAATATAATCGTAGAAATGATGAAGTGAATCTGTCGTATCAGAAGCATATATTTTTATAATTTTTAATAATAATGCTTAAATTTCGAAGCTAACATACTTTTTCCTAAAACTCCTCTCTAAATTCTAAATTGTTAAAATTTACTTAATTTTTTTAAAAATAAATAAATATTTTGAAAATAAAATTAGTTTTGCACAGCATGAGTATCAAATTTCTTCCAAGTATTTCTCAGCATTTTTAAATAATCGTGATCATTTATAGATAAAAAGATTTCATCGCAATTTTTTTTTCTTCAGAAAAATCTGAAACTTGAGATTTATTCAAATCTCGAGATCTAATTGTTTAAAGATTATGAAAACTTTTTACATGTTATATACTTTTCAGTAAAAACGTTTTCCCGACAAATTTAATAATCCTGGTTGGCTATGGGCGTTTAAAATGAAATATGTAAAGCATTCAACAAGTATTTACATACAATTCAAGTATAGAGTAAAGAGATAGTATTGAGTATAGAGTATAGAAATTGTGCAATTCAAGTATAGAGTATCAAGAGTAAAATCAATTCAATGTGCATTCTAAGAACTGAAAATTCATTGATATTGAATATTGTTCAAAACTTCGAAATCATGTTTAATATCGAAGAATTTATGGCATTTGCAAATTTACAATGTAATTTTTTAAGTGAATAATCAATGAAATACGAATTCTTTTATTTTGTGAATATAGGATTGGAAATGCTATATTATATTTTCACATTTCCACTCTATTTATTTTTGGTATTTAAAGAGCGATTAGCATTTTAACAGCATCCTTACAGTAACAAGGACATAAGTGATCATATGACATAATTATTAGAAGCTGTCTCTCAGATTTGCGTTTTCGACTAATTCATCTACTCATGAAACATATTTTATACCAGTCACCTTTGACGACCAGTTGCTTCGCTGGGAATGTTGGTAACATTTAATTTTAATTTTATCGACTGGGTGCAATTTTATGGCCATGATTTCATAAAATTGTCAGATATCAAAATAATGTTGTTTTAATAGTCTACATTCTTGTTCTATTCATTGAGAACATGAATTTTCCTAATGGCGACCAATCCTACGAACAGCATCAAAGCATTATTAAATTGTAACATTCCAATTTATCCGTTTTCTAAATTTCAAGGTTCTAGGACATCACATTTTTATTTGCCATGTAAACTAAACAGAATATGTGAACACTGGAATAAAATCACACTATTAAATATGTAATGAAACAATAAAAACGGTTTTAATTTCAGGGCAACAGAGCAATCTGTTGATAAAAATTAGGCAAAAAAAAACCATTTTTAGAAAACTGCCAAAATTTTAAAAAAAATGCACAGCTATTAAATTTATATCATCAAAAAGATAATTTTTTTTTAAATTTTGAAACAGTATAAAGAAAACATTTTTGAACAATATTTTTACACGTTAACGGTGAGAAAGCCTTGAAATTAAGCTTCATTTTTAAGTCATAAAAATAAAAATTTAAGTTAAAAAAAATCGCTCCAAAGTGAACAATTTGGTAGCTTAAATCAAAGAATTTTGCCCGTAGAGCAACTACACACAGAGTGAAACGCAGACACTTAACGCTTTCATCTTTATTATTAGTAGAGATTAACAATTTACCACATATAATTCCAAAGACGATTTTTAATCCATTTCTGTTTTGAAACGAGTATGTTCTCGTACAATAGAAATAGGAAAGTATGTAAGAGAAAAATATGGGAATACAGATCATTAAACTGCGTCATTCAGATACTTATTGATATCTGCACACGGCAGGTAAATTGAGTGAGGCGTGAAAATATTCAAGTGAGCAACTTCTTGATGATTTCGTATTTTTCTGACGAAAACGAATTCTTTCAGAAATTTATTATTACAACTCACGACGATATACCGATGCGAGATCCATCATGATATTTCACGCCTTGGTACCACTACCTTAGGTTATGTAACGGACAAGTTTTAGTGTCCGATGGTTCAAGTTTATTTACAGCCGCTGCAGCCCTACAATCGAGATTATTTTTATCCCCAAATTGGCGATTTTTTTTTGTTCATTGCACGTGTTCTTTACCTGGTAAAAATTTATTTAAATTTTTCTAGAATAATTTTTTTTTCATTAATAATTATTTAGATTTAGAGTATCACTTAAGTGAATCGAAGCTCGTTAGAAAATATTTGCGGGTTTTTTTTTTCTCACCTATGTCTAAAAGAGTTAAAGAGAAAATTTAGTTATAGAACCTTCTTAACAATCTATTTAAGTCTGACTTTGTTGTTTACCTTGAAATATTTTTATGACACAGTCTGTTACAAGATGTTGCAACAAAGAAAATAACTCATAAAAGTTTTAAATAAGTTATCTGCTTATTCACATTTATCATCATAAGTAATGTTTTCTTACCTTGACTTATTAAAGGTTAGCGGAAGTTTCTTGCGAGTGGTCTTATTCTTCAAGTGTTTTTAACATCCTAAAAAAAGTTCTATTTGAGAATAACATTTTCTTTTCAATATGTTAATACTTAAAACTGGCTTCTTTCGATAAATTTCCCTGATGAAGATTGGTTACAATATTTTATTGTAACCAATCTTCATCAGGGAAATTTATGAAATAAACTTGTTTATTATTTGTAAAATTATTCTTACTATCGCAAAAATGTATATTGGCCATTTAAATGATAAAAAATACCATTTTTTAACATACTTTTTGTAAAATAATATGGCGAATCGCACATAGCATCCTAAAATTGTATATATTCTCATTTCAAAAACTATTATTCAGTATGACAAATAATTTTTGATTAACAATTAAGATTTGTTTTTGAAGTTTTGTAATTTATTTTATTTGGCACATAAAACCAAAGCTTGAACTATAATGCTTGAAATAGAAGTTCTATCTTTTTTTTAAAATTCCGTTGGGTGATTATTAAACTTCCGCTTATATAAATGCTTTTAGATAAATCTATGCTAATAAATTACAATTCAAACCTGAATTTATCCATTGTTTTTAATATTTATGCAAATTACCTGGTGAGTTAGTGAATAACATATTAACCTTTTTCTGTTGTTTATTATATTACTATTCTATAAATAATATATAGAATAGTAATATAATAAAAAAATAAAAAAATAAATAATTCCTTGATCGTTATTTCTTTTTTTTTTATACGAAGGAACCATTTTTTTAACAATGTGTTTATCATACAAAAGTTTAAAGTTCTTAAACAAAGTGTATGAAAGGCTTAGTTTATTTAAATCGATGTCCCGTTTAAGGTAACTTGATAATTATTTTGGGAAGGTTTTGTCGTTTGAACCATGACTAGATAACGCGTACGACATCGGAATAGGCCATTCTTCCTCGACCTTCACACTTCATCAAAGAAGGACATTGCATTCCGAAGAATTTTGTAAAAGGTCAGGATCACGTTCACAACGGAGCTTCTGGCAGCATAAGGTTTTGAACTTCAAACCCTCTGACTCTAAAATCGAAACTCTGATACAACATATGTATTATAATTCTCGACAGATTTGTTCCCTGCATTTTGTTGAATTTTTGATTTTTAGAACTCGCTGAGTCTGAATCTCAAAACTTTTTTGAACACTTGACGTGTTTCATGTGTGCAGAGAATTTTGCATCAGCTTTTAATTCCCAAAATATATGTTTTTAAATGTTTTACTTAAATTCTATTCAATGTGTGCACGAACCTTTCTCATGAAGACATTTCCATAACACCATAGAGGCCGCGGTGGGCTGGTGGTAAGGTCTCGGCTTTGGAACCAGAGGGTTTCAGGTTCGAGACCCGATTCCACCGAAGAACCGTCGTGTAAGGGGGTCTGTTGCACGTTAAATCCGTCCTGACCAAACGTCCTCCCGCTGGTGTGGTGTGGTGTGGAGAGGGGGTGTCAGATCAGGTGTCATTATCGTCATCTGCCCGTGGTTCAAAATTACGAGGTCCGTCCCAAAATAGCCCTAGTGTTGCTTCAAACGGGACGTTAATATAACTAAACTAAACCATAACACCATAGGGCTATCAAAAACTTAAATCTCCAATTAATTTTTATTCTAAATTTCACGATATTATAATTTCTTATTTTTATCTATCTTGTAATATATACAGACGGATATTAAACAGAATCCTTCTTTCTTTGCTTTCAAGAATAGAAGAAAATCACGTGAACAAAAATTTGGCGAAACAACGTAACGGCTTGAATTTCAGAGCAACAACGGAATATATTGCTAGAAATTCAGCAAAAAAATATTTTAAAAATTCCCAAAATTCGGCAAACATTTGCACGTTCATTAAAAAGACAATTTTCTATATTTTGAAATAGATGAAAAATTCATTTTTATGCAGTAATATATTTGTAAGTTATCGCGGAATAAAGTTAAAACTCAGATTAAATTTTAATTAATTAAAAAAATTTTTAAAACACGACATCTATGTTTGCGCAAAGCAGCAGTTCGGCGTTTATATGACATTTAGTACTAAATGGACGTAAAGAAACTTTATTAGAACCTAAATTATTATACTTGATAATATTTTAATAATATCCTAATATCCTTAGTATTTTTTTCACAAATTTATTTAATATTTAGAGTGATATAGTTTTGTAACAGACCTGCCTGGTGTCCCTTCTCAGCCAGCGACCCTGGGCTGCTAACTATTCTGCCGTTTCAGCTGTCTTATTGTGTATTTTTACTAAAAAATTTTCATTCCTCTCCACTTAACACCATGTTGCCAATTATTCCAGTGAGAGAGCTCGGTGTCAAATTGACTCGGATTCCCATTGGTCACACCCGTTTTATCAATAAACATCTTTTGTTAGGTGAAAGGTGTCCTGTATGCAAATCATGCAATGTTGATTTTACGGTTACACTCATTATAATTGAACTGCCATTTTTTTAATTACCATGGTTTATTCTTTTTACGTAGCATCGTCTCTAAACAGTTGTGAACTGGTGAGAGGACGTCACCAAACCTTTTTATAGAATTTTACCGTCGCATTTAAATGTTAGTATTTTTGTAATTTTATACACGTTTTTAACTTTTTTATGCCATTTTTAAATGTTTTAAATCCATGTTTCATTTTTATCATCTCGAATTTAAAGCCTTTGATCATGCCTCCGACCACATGATTGGCGTAGCATGAACAGATATGGCTCCTGAGCCAAGAGAACCCAAATCAACAACAGCCAAAACTTTCGATTCGTTTCAAATTATGGACAGAACGAGAAAAATCACTGTGTCTGAAAACAACCCCAGTTTAATTTCTTGTTCAAATAGATGCATAAAAAATTATCGGTAAGAAAAAAAAGTTTGGAAAAAGCCGATGGTGGTGGACAACTGAGGATGATTAAAAGCATTGAAACGATAAAGGATAAGAGTACGGAATTCAAGGTTAACAGAATTTCAGTATTCGAAGCATCAAACGCATTAACACTTCTCACAATTTGTTTTTAATCTAACACATAAAATCTTTCTTAACTATATTTTCAACATCGCCTTTCGAAATGAAATCTGTTCAAGGAAGTTCTCTGAGAAAACAATTTTCTTGAATGACAAAACGTTTGATGGATTGATTAATACGCCATATTTTTTTTTCTTACTACATCAGACCGAGTAGTTTTCATAATAAGATTTTAAAAGTAAATGTCAATATGCCAAGTGAGATTTTATCTTTACTTGTGAAAAGTATGAAAAACTAACTAGTTTGCATATTTAGAATGGTAAACATTTCAATTTTTGACAAGAATGATTTTGAATGATTTGTCTTTGGCTCCCACAGGGCGGCGAAACCGTCCTTGAAATTTCTCTGGGATTCGTTTTAAAAGATGACTTTGATTAATATAAACCATGAAGCCCGAAGTTCATATAGATTCGAGAATCAAGAAGTGAAAGAAGAATGAAAAATTATTTGAGAAACGTTTGTATTTTCAGATGAGGTATTTTTTAGTGTAACATTTTAACAAAAAAATCTGCTAAAGTAATCCAGATATAATAAATCTTGTTTAATAAGATAGTCAGCAACTGCTCTAACTGGAAATTACTACAGGATGCCCGGAAAAGTAGTTTGCAAAGTATACAGAAAACCAGCGTCACGTCAAGTATACAGAAAACCAGCGGGAATGTTCTCCTAAAAATTCTCTGACATACTCTCTCATAAAGATGAATTTGTGTTTTAGAATTCCTAACCGATTGATACAAACTTTGACAATTGCAATCACAAAATCATACAATAGTTGATAATATCTACGAAATACGATCTTTGGCTTGAGATGAGCATTTTTACTAAATCTATCATATGATCCTTGGCCAAATTTTTGGTGATTAATAACTGGTATGTGGTTGAAAGTATCCGAAAATCGAGACAGGTTTTCCCACTGAATTGAAACAAAAATTTGGCATAATATACACTTGTAGTAACAAAATCCAAAAAGAAATTTGAAGTATTTAAATCATTGCGTTTTTGAGTTATTGCTTTTATATTGCGTTGCTTCTGAAAATACAGATCAGATAGACATATCATCGTTCATACAGATGAGTTCAATCTCTTGTTCGATTCGGATCAAAATTTGATATGTCTACAATATAAAAATTAAATCTGTATACCTAAATTTCTCCTCTAGCACTCTTCTTTTTTTAATTATCGTGTTAATTTAATCTGGGATAAATCGGACAGACAGACTTCCTCTGGATGGATTTTGCACAAAATTGGATAAAAATCTATAATTTCAGTGTAAAGACGAAATAGCAAATCTCATCCGTCTAGTACAAGTGTTTGTGAGCCATCTTTATCACAAACAGACATTATGCCAAAAGTGTGTATTTTGAACTCAGGGAGGTCCAAAATGTGGAGATTCGTCAAAATGTCGAGTTCGAACTTTCTGATGATTACTCTACTTCCTCGATACCTCGTATACATGAAAGTAAACAATCCTTTTTGCAACCGATGAACTAAGGATGGGGCTAAAGGGAACTCTCCCCCAGTAGATTAAGTAGAAGAAAAGGATGTCCCAGATAAAATGTGCAATACAAAATTAATGAAATATAAATTAATAGTAGAACAAATTCCAATCGCACGAATAATAGCATTATAAGTCATTACGTGGGAATCATGACAGAAATATGGTGTCAAGAGGTAGGAAGTTTATCAACTACAAAGGTGTGATCTTGCTTAAAAATTGTCTACGAGATTTTACCGTCACCTTTCTTTGATCGGCGCGGCCGCGGTGGCCTGGTGGTAAGGTCTCGGCTTCGGAACCGGAGGGTTTCAGGTTCGAGACCCGATTCCACCGAAGAACCGTCGTGTAAGGGGGCCTGTTGCACGTTAAATCCGTCCTGACCAAACGTCCTCCCGCTGGTGTGGTGTGGAGAGGGGGGTGCCAGCTCAGGTGTCGTCCTCGTCATCTGACCGCGGTTCAAAATCACGAGGTCCGTCCCAAAATAGCCCAAGTGTTGCTTCAAACGGGACGTTAATATAACTAAACTAAACCAAACCAAACTTCTTTGATCGTCGTGCGTAATCTTTGATAAATGATTTCTTGTTGTTAGATTGCTCAAACCGTCACCATTTCTATAAAATCAAAAATTGGTGTTTAATACATTTAGCGGTAATATACAGGGTGTTTATTTAGTCCTGGACCTATTTTGATGTTTCATAAAATAATGAAGATATAAACAAACTTATGGCATTTATTGATGGAATAACTCATATATTTTCCTTTTCAGGTTTGAATATTTTTACTTTTGTAAATATCGTCTGCGCGTGTGGTTAATTTCATTTTCCAGTCTAAATATCTGTACTTTTCTAAATATCGTCTGCTTATTCATTGCATTTTTCTCTCTTTTGTTTTTGGCAACTATTGAAATGTTATGTTTACTTTTGATATGTTTGTTCTATGTAGTACTTTTGTATGTGATGTTTTATTCGAGCGGATATTAAGGAGAATGCATACACCACAAGAGAAAGCACAGATTTTATGATGGTTCATAGAAACGAAATCGATAGTGCAAGCACAGAGAAATTTCAGAAGAATTTACCAAAAAGATCATCTTAAAAAACAGCATCTTGCGGTGTGAAAAAGAATTTTCTATAAATTGGAAGTATCGCAGATAAGAAACGTTCCGGACGTCCTTGCACAAGTGATTTTGATGTTGAGCGTGTCAGAGAGACATTTTTACGCAGTCCTAGAATATCTGTGAGATCAGCGGTTCACATTCATTGACAAGTTCATTGACAAGGGTCATGAAACTTTTTGAGTCTATTTAACCATTTATGTTATTAATTTTAATCTATCTTTATTATTTTATGAGTTATTAAATATCAAAATAGGTCCGGGACTAAATAAATACCCTGTATAAACATTCACAAATAAATACACATAATAACTGACGGAAAGAGAATAAAAGTAATAAAAGTAGAAAGTAAGTATATTTCGAAGAGTTTCGTTTAAAGGATCATTTCTCGAGCTGTATCTCGAAGAGTTTCATTCATAAGACTAGTGTTCAGTACACTTTTGAATAAAATATATTAAATCAAGCATTTTATTCATGTAAGTATTATTACCATTAAGACGAACATTTTTTAACACTATTTATAACTTGTAAGGAAAGAGAAAAACAAGGCAATAAAAAAAATGCAGGCATATAAAGTGAAATTTTCAATGCAAATGGATTCTTTTTTTACCACCATACATGCAGGTAAGTTTGTCATCATTGTTTACAAAAAATAACGAAAATCTACGTAGAAAAATAAGCCTTAAGAAGAATTCTGCTTCAGCGCGGAACGAGAGGATTTCAATCATCTCTAAATCTAGACACGTGAAAGAATAATGTCACATACACAAAAATCGCAAGAATTTCGATTAACGATGTGGAAGATATTTCAGTCGCCTTGGTTAGTGGAAACCAAAAAATAAACACTAGATTTTTCAATTTATTATTATTTTATATCATTTTATTGATAGCAACGATTTCCGTTCCTATATTTTTGCGGATATCATCACGGAAGAGTCAATTCGAAATAGAAATACCAACAAAGAAAAGCAACAATGAGTAACCTCCTTTTAACCAGAGTATTTTTTGAATTCTATAATGTCCCCATTCTAAATGTCGAATAAGCTGTTAATTAGACAAATTTGTTTTATTTATAAACAAACTTTTTTTCTAGAAATATGAATACTTTATTTGAGAGTAATGCTTAATAATATTAGAATGGACATTTCAAAATTTGAGACCTATTTAAGACTATATACTGGTCTCATTGAAGCTTAATTAATGCATTCAAAAAATTTATCCTAAACATACAATTTCATAATTCACTGAATTATTTAAGAATTTTTTTTTTCAAAAATAAACCTTTTATAATCTTTTTCTCGTTATCTACTCGAGAACTTTGTTTCAAGATACATAATGAAATTGCCTTTTGTGTGCGTGTGTGTGCCAGTGGTTGAATTTCTGATTCTTCAGGATATTCTATTTCGATCTTTAGACTGTCACAAAAACTAAGTGTTTAACCAAATCTGTTGATATTCTTTGTCTGATCTTACATCTATCATAACTTCTCTTCTTTATTTTTTAAAATTATTTCTGTTGTACTGAAGCATCGATATTCTCATTTTGTAACACCTTACAACAATTCTAAAAAGAACAGAAAGCTACCAGCAAAGTTGTAATATTTTTCATCTCCTAATTTAAAACAAGATTCTTGCTAAATACAAATGTTTTTTATTCTAGTGATAAATCTAGTAAAGCATCATATGTTTTTCTAGTTTGATACTTAAATGGAATATTAGCGTACATCTTTTTCATCGTGATTTAAATGAGGGCTTGACCGTTAATGGGCACATTTTCTATCAAGGCTATCCTATGATAAGTTTAGAATGCAAATGATGAGTTGAGGATGTGTTACTAAAGAATTTTACAGCCCCCAGTCGGAAGTGTAAGCATCACAGGTAAACAAGTTTAAGGAATCGGTAGTACATGGAACATAAAATGCTAGAAGTTAGATGTATTATTAGAATTATTGTTTGGGTATCTAAATTTTCCCCGTCATTTTGGTTTCATTACCATATCTTTGGTTAAGCATATTTTACAATGCAATTTTCATCTCTTTCTTCTGGAATGAACCTCGAGAAATGATCTTTTAAGTAAAGACCTCC
>JAPMOR010063321.1:0-10599 GCA_026543865.1 Argiope aurantia | reverse complement strand
CAGGAGCAACCATTTTGTAAAGATTTTTTGGGGATAATTAAACAGAAACTACCTTTTTTTAAAGGGTTTTAGGGGGGGGATAATTAAACAGAAGCAACCTTTTTGCAAAGGTTTTGGGGGATAATTAAACAGACGCAACCTTTTTTTGTAAAGTTTTTTTTGGGATAATTAAACAGAAGCTACCTTTTTGTAAAGGTTTAGGAGGGTAATTAAACAGAAGCTACCTTTTTGTAAAGGTTGGGGGGATAATTAAACAGATGCAACCTTTTTTGTAAAGCTTTGAGGGGGGGATAATTAAACAGGAGCAACCTTTTTGTAAAGATTTTTTGGGGATAATTAAACAGAAGCTACCTTTTTGTAAAGGTTTAGGGGGATAATTAAACAGAAGCTACCTTTTTGTCAAGTTTGGGGAGATAATTAAACAGATGCAACCCTTTTTTTGTAAAGGTTTGAGGGGGGGATAATTAAACAGAAGCAACCTTTTTGTAAAGGTTTAGGGGGATAATTAAACTGAAGCTACCTTTTTGTGAAGGTTGGGGGGATAATTAAACAGATGCAACCTTTTTTTGTAAAGGTTTGAGGGGGGATAATTAAACAGGAGCAACCTTTTTGTAAAGGTTTTGGGGGATAATTACACAGACGCAACCTTTTTTGTAAAGGTTTGAGGGGGGAGGGATAATTAAACAGAAGTAACCTTTTTGTAAAGGTTTGGGGTGATAATTAAACAGATGCAACCTTTTTGTAAAGGTTTAGGGGGTAATTAAACAGATGCAACCTTTTTGTAAAGGTTTGAGGGGGGATAATTAAACAGTAGCTACCTTTTTGTAAAGATTATACAATTATTTTTTAAAAATGAATTAGTAATTATAAAATAAAATATAGTACATTAAATTTAAATCTGGGTAAATTTGATACTCCTTTTCAATGTGGAAGAAAAGATCAACAATCCAACTTTCTCTCCTCCAGTCAAATTAAGATGACCAACGGTTGGGAAGGGGAATAAACATTCACTTTACTTTCTAATGCCTCATTAAAAATTTATTTTAATCATAATACATTTAATTTAATTTAATTATTTTAATTATTATAATTTAATTATTTTAATTTAATTTGTTTCCAAAATTGGGAAAAGGCAATTTTATAATCGACTTTTAATCACAGACTTTCGTAACAGATTTTTGACATTTTTTTATAATTCTGAATAATTTGTATAAATCTGTGCGTAAAGGGAGAGTAATAAATTTGTATGATTGCCGCCGTGACCTGGTGGTAAGGTTTCGGTTTCGGAACTGTAAGGTTTCAAGGTCAAGATCCGATTCCACTGAAGAACCGTCGTGTGAGCTGGTCAAGTGCTCGTTAAATTCGTCGGAACCAAACGTCATCCCGCTGGTGTAGCGTGGAAGTTTTGAAGAGGGGTTTGCTAGCTCAGGCGTTGTCTCCGTCATCTGACCGCGGTTCAAAATTATGACGTCCATCCCAAAACAGCCCTAGTGTTGCTTTAAAACGTGACTTTAATATAACTAAACTTTAAATTTTTTAATAAAAACAGTAATTTGACAGATCAATACATTTCTGGAATTTTTTCGCATAAAAGTTCATTTCCGCAAACGCAGATGATGTTTGCACATATAGCTAACGGAAGTTTGCTTAAAATGTTTCAGATTTCAAAATTAATTGTTTCAAATCAGGTATAAAGTCAAGTCGGTAGTTAAATCTCTATTTCGTGACTAGAGGTTTATAATTCAAATTCATTGAAAATCTGCTGTATAAGTTGAAGTAGTTCAATAGCCTCTTACTAGTGTGGCACGAAGGTTTGGATAATAAATACCAACTGAGATGTCGCCCATGTCATCTGACCACGGATAAAAATGGGACGCTGATTTAAATAACTATCGTTTAGTGTTTAGTTTGAGTTATCGGCAAATAAAAGCTGAAAAACTGAAAATTACTTTCGCAAATTCTCACATTATTTTTCACTCTCATTATATTTCACTTTTTTTTTCCCTTTGTAGAGTTTTGAGCAGAGAAATTTTTTTTTAAAAGTGATTGAAGCAGAGTGTTATAACTTCCTTTTATATAAATTTTTTTCTTACGATCTTTTGTACACCAAAGACTCAAAAGCACTTTTGAAATCTATTTTGTATTTTCAGTATTACGTCATAGAAGATGGCTGGGTAATGTGTGAAGTTATGTTTATCATGTGACCGTTATAGTGTATGAATTGACATCTTAAATACTTGATTGTCATTTCTTTTCTATAACTGCTCATTAAATAAGTCATTTTAATTGAAATACTGTAATAGAGCTATTTTTTTCTGATTATATAAAAAAAATTAATTTGTTTTAAGCATATTTTAATATCTGTAACATTTTGAGTACTTTATGCCAAACTTTTGTTAGGTCAAAAGCAAATGGCCTGTGCGTTTGATAAAGAGTTAGTACGTGCGCACGCTTCGGACTCCTGTTTAATTCCTTATCCGAACATGGAAAGGTAAATGACTCGCAGCACTTTAAATACCGAAACAGTTCCTCGACACTTTCGACTAAAATATCTAGTTCCAAATCAGAAGCTTCAAAGTCTGAATGCAGATTGGAACGCATCTTTTTACTTATACACGCTACTCTGTTTTTAGAATAGCAATTAGATCTAGTGGATACTGCATTTATTGCTCCGATTTTTAGATTGATACATGAATGAATGATTGAAGAGTTGTTTAGAAGAGTCATTTGTAAATAACAAGTCTGAATAACAGCACAAAAAGTCTGACTGAATCGTTCCTCTGCTCCAGTATGAGTACAGAAGATAACCAGCGGGAGAGATCTCCCCCAACCCTTTCTCGCACTTCTAATAAAGGTGTTTGCCCAAAGAACGCTTTCCTTGGCAATGCGTACAAAAGTTACGAAATCTTAACCTTTGGTGTAAATTTAACAGTTTTACTAAATCTATCGTAGAATCCATGGCGAATTTTTTTCCCAATTAATCCCTGTCATGCAGTAAATAGAATTCGTAAACCAAATCTGTGTTTTAGACGTGCTTTTCTCAAACGATTAAAACCAAAATTTGAAACAGAACTACAATCTTACAGAATGAAACAGAATTACAAATTCGTAAACCAAATTTGTGTTTTAGACGTGTTTTTCGAAACGATTAAAACTAAAATTTCAAACAGAAATATCCCGCTGGTGTGGTGTGAAGTGGAGAGGGGGGCGCCAGCTCAGGTGTCGTCCTCGTCATCTGACCGCGGTTCAAAATTACGAGGTCCGTCCCAAAATAGCCCTAGTGTTGCCTCAAACGGAACGTTAATATAACTAAACTAAACTAAAATAAATTCAAACAGAACTACGCTTCAATTAATACTTGATTTGTAATTATAAACTCAAATATTAAATTTGATATATCTAAGTAGCTGTATTTGGAATTATCTTATTTGCATGTTTCTGAAAGCACAGATTGACAGACAATTGGATTTAACTCAAACTTTGATGTGTCTACAAAACAGATAATTTTGTGTGCCCAATTTTATCCGTTCAGTTCACTTCCACCTTGATTTCGAACTGGAATCATGCCAGCGTGCGTGTGAAATCGATGTCTTATAAACTTAATTACCGATTTTGCGTGTATTCTTTTCATCAACACAGACGATTTATATCAGATACTTCACACAAACTGTCTGCGAAAAATGCTACTTTTCTTAGATATTATGTTCGATTTTCTTAAACGGGCTATGAAATTGTACAAAAGTAGTTCATAAAATAGCAATTTTTTTGAATTCCCATTTTGTTTCTTTTAAATGTTAGCATATAAATTATTTATTTATTCACCTGCTAACTGCCACCATAGCTTGTAAAACTTGTTCATTATGGATTACATTTATATTGTTACAAACCTGCAATTCGGCTTCCCAGCATAGTTTATTCCATCAATAGAAAGAACGTTTTACAGTCATCTGAATGGGACTAGCGTGTCGGAGGTCCCAGAGCTTGGCGACAAACTTGGCGACCATTTGGCGACTTGGCGACGAATTTGGCGACTTTGGCGCCAAAATAGATTATACCCGAAACTTTGAGAATTTTCCCGATCCGTCTAGTAGGAACCAAGATACGCCTCGAACGTTCCTGATTGGTTGAGAGGCTTCTAGCCCCGCCTCCTGAGACCTATAAAAGGGGCTGCGGCTACCAGAGAGTCAAGTCCGAGTTGAGAGACGACGGAGTAGTCCGAAGACGGAGCGGAAAAGCCAGTAGTCCGAGTTCGAAGGTAGAAGGCAGTAGGAGTTCGAGAGTCGGAGAAGTCTTAAGACGGAGCGGAGGAGTCGTAAGCGACGGTGAGCAGCGACAGAGTCAAGCTCGTACTGAACTGAGCTGTGCGCTACTGTCTGCAGTAGATTCTGGTTGTATGCTGCTGTTTTATGCTACACGTCTCGGGTGAAGATAATCGTCTTCTGTGCTGTATATAGTTGTCGCTTTTGTGCTATCCTGTGTGTCTTCGTGTAAATAAACGTCGTTGTTTTTATTCTACTTCTGCCTGCTGATTGAGCGTTCTCCACACCATATCACTTCCACTATCCAAACGAACCCCGGTAAAGAAAATTTCGTAACAATATGATAAACTAATCACCTATGACAACCAGCTAATTCGCTGCAGTTATTATTTATATTTAATGACATATATCTTTTAAATATAACTTCATGTCCATGATTTGGCTAAACTGTCAGATATTGTTCTTTTAATTGCCTTATTGTAATGTTTTTAACTTTTGCTTATTGATTCTTTGTAACGGAGGACAGTTAAAATCATTGGTCTTCCTTGCACACACTGGTCAGACATTAATATCATAGTGCTATTAAAAATGTAAATGTTAGGTTTATTATCTTTTAAATTTCATATAATGTAGCATCACTTTGTTATTGTAAACTATGCGGATATTAAGTAAAATCCTTTTTCTTTAGCTTCCAACAAATGAGGAAAATCACATAATTTAAATTGGTTGAGACGATAAAAGGGGTTGAATTTAAGGACAACAATTTAATCTATTTTCGGAAATTAGGCAAAAAAAAAAAAAAATTCAGGCAAGTGCAAAATTTTGCTTGACTATTAAATTGGTATTATTAAAAAAGACAATTTTCTAAATTTTGGAGACGGTGTAAAATTTACTTTTATGCTGTAATAATTTCGGAAGTTATCGCGGGTAAACGCCAAAGATGTACTGATTTTTTTTTTTATTATTATTAAGGGGACAGTGGACTCTAAAATAAGCAAAAATGGACGAAGACGTGCAAATTTTATTTTTACCGTTTCATCGCCTAAATATATGCTTATATTCAACTAAAATTGTGTTATAAAATGTATTTTTCAATAAAATAAATATTTGAAGGCTTAAAACAAAAGTACAACTTAATGTCTTTTCTTAAAATGATATTCTAATTAGATTTTAATATCTTTGAAATGTTCCAGGTGTTTTAATTTTCGAAGAAATTAAATAAAATTGATAAAAAAAGATTTCGGTCAAACATTAAAGGAAAATGGAGTATGCATTTTAAGTTTCAAGGTTTTTTTTTTTTAGCTAGTTAAAAGTCAGTTTTAGTTCAGAAAAGCTTAAAATTCCTATGAAAATTATGTATGTGTGCATAAAAATATTTCTAAAAAGTTAGCATTTAATCGGAGTTGCAAACTCGTAAGTAATTTTGTTCCAAACAAATTTACACTGGGAAATTAGAAAAAAAAATAATAGAAAAATTAAAAACTAAGCCGTCTGGACTGTTTTGAAATTTTTAAAAAGTATGCACCTTTTAAATTTTTTAAAAATAATATATTTCGTTTTAAAATGCTTTTTAAGAAATTTGGCGAATGTATTTTTCAATAAAATAAATATTTGAAGGCTTAAAACAAAAGTACAACTTAATGTCTTTTCTCAAAATGATATTCTAATTAGATTTTAATATCTTTGAAATGTTCCAGGTGTTTTAATTTTCGAAGAAATTAAATGAAATTAATAAAAAAAAGATTTCGGTCATACATTAAAGGGAAATGGGGCATGCATTTTAAATTTCGAATTTTTTTTTTTTTTTTTTAGGTATTTTTAGCTAGTTAAAAGTCAATTTTAGTTCAGAAAAGCTTAAAATTCCTATGAAAATTATGTGTGTGTGCATAAAAATATTTTTTAAAAATTAGCATTTAATCGGAGTTGCAAACTCGTACGTAATTTTCTTCCAAACAAATTTACATTGGGAAATTAGAAAAAAAAATAATAGAAAAATTAAAAACTAAGCCGTCTGGACTGTTTTGAAATTTTTAAAAAGTATGCAACTTTTAAATTTTTTAAAAATAATATATTTCGTTTTAAAATGCTTTTTAAGAAATTTGGCGAATGTATTTTTCAATAAAATAAATATTTGAAGACTTAAAACAAAAGTAAATGTCTTTTCTCAAAATGATATTCTAATTAGATTTTAATATCTTTGAAATGTTCCAGGTGTTTTAATTTTCGAAGAAATTGAATAAAATTGATAAAAAAAGATTTCGGTCAAACATTAAAGGGAAATGGGGTATGCATTTTAAGTTTCGAGGGGTTTTTTTTAGCTAGTTAAACTAGTTAAGTTTTTAGCTAGTTTAGTTTTTTTTTTAGCTAGTTAGCTAGTTATTTTAACACACATGCATAAAAAATTTCATAGCCCTAACTGAATAATTCCCAAAGTCGTCTAACAGAACCCCACTGCCCCCTTAGTTAATGAAAATTTCAAAAAAGTGCGCTGATGTGCACATTCATATCCACCTAGGTATATATGTGCCAAATTTCGCAACTAAAGATCCAACGGTCTGGCTTGCAGAACGCCAACACTCGCACACATTCCTCTTTATTATTGATAGAGGTGAGAGCTATATCCATGTGCTTGCTGCCAATCCAATGTGCATATAGATTGAAATATGGATTCACACAGTGTCTTTCTCTTACTGAAATGAGGGCCGCGGTGGCCTGGTGGTAAGGTCTCGGCTTGAGAGCCGTAGGGTTTCAGGTTCGAGACCCGATTCCACCGAAGAGCCGTCGTGTAACGTAGGTCTGTTGCACGTTAAATCCGTCCTGACCAAACGTCCTCCCACTGGTGTGGTGTGGAGAGGGGGGTGCCAGCTCAGGTGTCGCCCTCGTCATCTGACCACGGTTCAAAATGACGAGGTCCGTCCCAAATTAGCCCTAGTGTTGCTTTACAACGGGACGTTAATAAAACTGAAACTAAAAAAAAAAACGTACTGAAATGAATCCATCTTTGTATTATTAAAATTATTTTATGGACAATCTAAAATTTCTAAACGATAATAATTAGACAGAGTAAAGAAATTGTGTGCGAGAATAAAATGCACGATCATGTGATAAAAAACATATTAGATCTTGAGTGAAAGGAGAACGGGGTATCAGTTTTACTTCGTCACGGGATCTATATTTAGAGCAACGGTGAAACGTCCACGAGGGATTACAAAAGCATTACTCATCAAAAACATAAACGTCAGAAAAGTCTTCGATTTTGAACGGAGTTTGATTTCTAAGAACGTAATCGCGGAGATAACATCATTACACACTTTTATCACTCTCTTTCTGCTTTACAACTAGAAAACATTTGTTCATGACGAATGACGAAACAGTTTCCATATAAATTTTCAAATACGAGTGCCTGCCTGTAAAATATTTATTTAATATATTTTTTTAATTATAATGTTAATTATTAACCATTGGGAATGGTCTCCTCAAAACTTTCTCGCATTCTCTCTAAAAAAAGGAGTTAACCCAGTGAATACTTTGCATGGCGTTTGCTGCAATAGTAAGGAAATATTAATCGTTGGTGTGAATTTAACCTTTTTGCTGACATCTTTGGTCATGTTATCCAAATCCATGTCATGCGATTAATAGTATCCGAAAATTTTATTTCATGTTTTTTAGCTGAGTTTTTTCCAACCGATTAAAATAAAAATTTGACACGGAACTACAATTGTAATCACAAAATCCCATACCAAATTTGATATATTTGAGTCGCTGCGTTTTCGAGTTATCGTGTTTACATACTGAAAGTATACACCGACATATGATCAAACCTTTGCTGAGTTCGGTACATGGATTGAATATCCAAATTATGTATATTCAATCCGTGTACCGAATATTATTCATCTTACTCTCTTCGTTTTGTAATTACATTCGAACAGTTGGACAGACAGACTTCTTATGAACGGATTTTGCTCAGAATTTGATGGTTTTGAGTCAGATAGATAAACTAACTTTGAATTATCTTTGACCAGACAGACGGACAGATGGAGGGAGGGATAGGCAGACAGTCATAACGGACACACAGTCATAATATCAAAAATGTGTTTTTCGAACTCAGCGAGATCCGAAACAAGAAGATTCTTGAAAATCTCGAGTTCGAATTTTTTGATGATTACAATATATTCTTTATACTTCGTATACGAGAGAGTGAAAAGTTTAAATAAGATGGCACACAAAACCATCAGTTCGTATTTCATTCCTTCTCCTACATGATATCTCTGCCTCCATACTTAAAGGCCGCGGTGGCCTGGTGGTAAGGTCTCGGCTTCGGAACTGGAGGGTTTCAGGTTCGAGACCCGATTCCACCGAAGAACCATCGTGTAAGGGGGTCTGTTGCACGTTAAATCCGTCCTGACCGAACGTCCTCCCCCTGGTGTGGTGTGGAGTGGAAAGGGGGTTGCCAGCTCAGGTGTCGTCCTCGTCATCTGACCGCGGTTCAAAATTACGTGGTCCATCCCAAAATAGCCCTAGTGTCGCTTCAAACGGGACATTAATATAACTAAAACTAAACTGCCTCGATACTTGAAGAATAGATTTCTTTCTGTCTTTTTTTTTTAACTTCCAAATTGCAATTAAATCTTAAAATCTCTCTGTCTTTTACGTTCTGATATAAATGAAAAAAGAAGACAATAAATATCCTAGAATCAGATGTGTCATCTAATTAAGAGTCGAAATAGATTCTTACTACAAAAGATTGATACACTTTTTTTCTGTATTTTATGAGATGATTTTTTTAATATTTTTTTATTAACAATATCATTTAATATCTATATTTTATTATCTTTATATTTTATATTAATTCAATTAAGAGTTCAAATTATACTTCAGATGCTGATAGAATCCATTTAATTATTGCATCGAATTTCAATTTCATTTTAATTTATAGATTAAAAAAATTAAGATATTTAGGTTCATGGGAATGTTCTACTCATTTTGCAGCCCTTAGCAATTCGCATTTGAGGAACCGCTATTCATAACTGGGTGAATTAAGTTTCTCCTTTTAATGCATTTTTAACTTAATCAATTAGTTAATATTCTAATATTATATTAATGTTTTATTTTAAACTAATTTTCTATTTTAGCAACTTCGTAAAAAATGATAATAAATTTAATAGTTTATAAGGTTTTATTTATTTATTTTTTATAACTCACGATAGTTTACAAACCATTAAATTTAAGAAGACACTTGGTATTTATAAATATGGAAGGAACTAAGTCTACGTATTATAGAAGATAAAAACTTGACCAATTAAACTTTACAGTGTTAATATTATCCTAATATTTTATAATTCATAGAAAAGGCATTTTTTACACATTTATATATTAGAAAATTCGGTATAATAATTTTGTTTAAAAAATCAATATGCGTGCGTGTTTTCTCTCAGCCCTGGGAGAGTCGCGGTCACCTGGTAGTAAGGTTTCGGCTTCGGAATCGGAGGGTTTCAGGCTCGGGACCCGATTTCACTGAAGAACCGTCATATAAGTGGGTCTGTGCTTGTTAAACTTGTGGGGCAAACGTCCTCCCACAGGTGTGGTGTGGAAGTTTGGAGAGGAGGTGCCAGCGCAGGTTTAGACTTCGTTATCTGACAGCGGTTCAAAATTATCAGACCAGTCCCAAAATAGCCTTTGTTTTGCTTTAAAACGGAACATCACTATAACTGAATTGAACTGAACTGAACTCAGCCCAGGGGTGCAGACAATCATTTGATCGCCATCGGCTACACTAGGTAAGGAATTGATTTCTTGCGAAT
This sequence comes from Argiope aurantia, assembly GCA_026543865.1. Taxonomy (NCBI): domain Eukaryota; kingdom Metazoa; phylum Arthropoda; class Arachnida; order Araneae; family Araneidae; genus Argiope; species Argiope aurantia. The sequence continues at coordinate 539 of JAPMOR010063321.1, read as the reverse complement.
GATTCTTGTAATGTGCTTAGTTTTTGAAGTTCAATCTATATATATGATACGCTAACGTATGTGACAGAGAATGGTCTATTCCAACTAGCCGTTTCCGGCGATCACCTGGTTAGCCAGAAACATTGGTTATTTTTGTTTTCAAATAAATCGTTTAGATATAGCTCCATGCCCCTAATTCTGCCAAATTGTTTGACATTAGAGCTGTTTTATTTTAATTGTCTGACTTACTGTATAGTATACATGAACTTTTCTAATGCAAACGATCTTATAGCATCATAGCGCTGTTAAAAATGCAAATATCTGGTTTACTCATCTTCTAAATTTCACGGTATTGTAACTACATTTTTTTTATTTGTCTTGTAAAGATATTAAACAGGATTATTATTCCTTAGGTTTCAACTGTGGAGGAAAATCACGCGATAAAATGTTTGATGAAGCAATGTAACCGGTTTGAATTTCAGGGCAGCAATATAAGCTATTATTGGAAATTAGGCAAAATAAATAAATAAAACCCTGCAAAATTCGGTAAAAATTCGCAT
>JAPMOR010063316.1:0-16829 GCA_026543865.1 Argiope aurantia | reverse complement strand
TTTTCGTTCATTATACCGAACGACACGATGTTTTGAGGGGGGGGGGGGAGACGGGGCGGGAACTTTGCAATTTTGATAATCAGCTTTACAGCTTCTAAATTGTTTTGAAAAAAAAAGCATAAATGCTAAACCGGCCTCAATCGCAATTCGATCTAAAAACTGTGAATTACTCAATTATAATATTGTCCGACTGCCATGGTTATGTCCGCTGAGAAAGAATTTTTTTAAATAATGTATTGATAAATATATATAAAATACGATACAATAAGATAAGTAATGAACAAGTTAGTTGTTTAATAGAAACTGAATCTATCATAAACTAGACAAATTGAAAACACTAATTATCTTAGACAGTCTCGTAATTTTAATGCAAACATCCCGCCGCCTGAGCAGAAACACGGATGTATTGATAAATTCATTACATTCATTCTGACTTCGTTAATTTTTTACAGAACGTCGTCTCATACCTCCGTATCCGTAACCATTCCGGTCACTGAACGGTTTGATAAGTATGCTATGGGAATTTTATTAAATAGCAAAATATTTACAGCAGGAAAAAATAAAATTAACTATGCACAAAATTTATAAACATATAAGAAATGATAATAAAATGAAACCGTTTACAAAGATTTTCTACTTTGAAAAAATTATTTGGTATATTAATATGCAGAAAGATATGTATGAAAAACACACATGTAATCTGTGTTCACTTGTTATCATGACAAAGTAGATGAGAATTCAATCATAAAAAAAAATCAAAACATAACTTGGTTAATGGTAACAAAGAAAATCTCTGTTTGAAAGATAATTATGAATGCAAATGTATGTGAAAAAAAAACTGTGGTGCTCCTCCCCCCTCTCCAAGTCCTTGTGAATATGACACCTGATGTCGAGAGCTCTGGAGGCAAGAATATGTCTCTACTTTCACTGATAAATTTAATTATCCTGTGGATTTTTTTGCCTGGAGAAGAAGTGGCTGTCGTCTCCTTTCAGCCATTCTTGTCCATGGCCTGGCGATGGTTTTTTCATATGCCAAGAGATTGTGAGGAAGCATTCCGTAGCATAATAAAATGATCAATAACAACTGCACTGATCACTCAACGACGGAGAGAAGAAAATAATATCCTCTCTGATCCAGTTAGTGGGATGAAGGTTAACTGAGGGCAGGATATTAAAAACGTACCACCATTGCTCTAATATTTTTGTCATTCCTCTATCATGTTTTTCCAGATTTAGGAAGCTTTGTTTGCATATAAAATTGCCCGTTTCGCGCTTGCGTCCTTCACCAGTTGCTCTGCTTTTTCATTGCCTGCACGCGCTTTTAGCCATGAAACTTTTACTGAAATGAGAATGCTAAATATTTCTCTTGCTATTTGGTTTATACTCTTTGAATTAGAGGATGTCATAATACTTGCTCTACTATCGACATGCATTTTAAAAATGCTGATGTTTGGAAGCCGAGATGCATATTTAACTGCTTCATGAGGTGCGATGAGTTCAGCTTGGAAAACAGTATTGCTGTCATTCAATTTGGCAGGCCAGAGATAGGATCAGGTATCATTGATCAGGACACAGAACGCAACTCCAAATCTTCTTGCAAAGCGAGCAAGCAGTACACAACAAATGGATTTTGTGGTTCTGCTCCCCCTAAACACAATCGCGAATGGTATTGTTTCGTTTACGGAAGTTGTGACTACGATCTTTTATTCTTGAAATCTTTAGCGATCGGCATTTTCTAGGTAGAAAAAAAATAATTACAGAACTTAAAATTTCCTGTATTTTTCCAGTTTTTATGAAAAATTTCAAATTTCCCCGCATTTTTCTGTTTTTGTTTTTTTTTTGTTTGTTTGTTTTTTTTTTCTGTCTATTTTTAAATTCCCTGTGTTTTTCCGGTTCCCCAGGCGGCGTGGTAACCCTATTTATGAACAATTAATGCAACAGCCAAGACTTTATTAGTCTCTTAGTCTATGTATAGAAACTATGTTTCTATACATAGAAATAATTAATTTACCTTTAATCATATCACTCCAATTTTTTGAAAATATTATTGATGATTTATTTATTTTTTAAATTTTCCTACGAGACGACATTTAATTACATTTCGCATCATTCGTTGAAAATTGTCAATAAATTCTGGAAAAATTAGTTTTCGGCATTTTTAAAAATCGTTTGATATTGTCTATGATTTTTTTAACACGTGATGATATTTAAAATTGGTTGGTGCAAATAATAAACAGATACTTACATCCCTAGTTTTCAACATTGGAAGAAAATCATGCGAATGAATATTTAATGAAATAACGAAATCAACTTTAATTTCATCGCAACAACGAAATATTATTGAAAATAATGCGGAAAAAATGTTTTAAAAACGCCAAAATTCATAACAAAATTTGCAGAATTAAATAAATGTTATTAAAAAGACATTTTAAAAAATTGAAATGGTGTAAAAATCAGTTTTGTGCAATTGTAGAAAAATTAGATAGAAATCTGAGTGGGATTCACGGCCTTGCACACAAGACATAGTGAGTAGGATGAAACTATTTGTTATTTTGTTTAAAAAGGGCACAGAAAACTTGATTGAGCACGGTTTTCGATTTACTTCCTCTCACACATTTTTCCTGGGGTCATCAGGAAAGCTGGCAACCTGACGGAAGTTACACATGATATTATTTGCAGAATAAGAAGCTTTTCAATCTGGATACAAACCTTGTTTGCTAATAAGACGCAGGGGATCTTGCTGCCATCCGGAAGAGTAACTTTGTTATCTAAATCCGTCTTCCATCGCACCACAGCGTCAAACGTAGCAGAACGATTGGCATCAAACACTATGAAAGCTCCAACTGCTTCTTTGTAATAGACGCGCGTCATGTTGCCAAATCGTTCCTGCCCTGTTCAAAAATAGGAGAGGAAAAGCATGCTATGAGTATTCGTACAGTCTGTCAAACGAGCACTTCTTATGACTCGCAAATTATAAAGCAAAATACGGAATTTGATTTAGTCATTTGTCTTCTTTATACATATGTAAACGGGATTAAGTTAAGAGGGCTTTTCAATACATATCTCCTCACACAGACACTCGCGCTTCGTTCAAGCAATTCTATTCCTTGAAAAGATCTAAATATGAAATTTTAAATAAATCTGAGATATGTAAAATCCGAGATTAAAAGACTGTGATACCCGAGAAAAAAAAAAAGGCCCAAAAGACCGTATCGACGCGAAAAAAACTGTGTTATGCATTATAATGGCCTATACATGTAAAATATTCCTACAACACAATTTTTACAGAGCGTAGAGATAAAAAGATCAAACTCTATACACCATTTTGACATATAATTTGGAGATGCATATCAAATTTTGAACCATCAAATGAGTTACAAGTTTGAAAATATGTAGTCGTATGCATGTAAATGCGATAATTCAAAAATGCTAAGATTTAAATATATGAAATTTAGTATGTGAGCTTAGCATTAAAATTGTAGTTCCTTGAAAATTTTTGATTTCAATCGTTCGAAAAAAAAGTGCTCAAAAATTCATGCTCGGTTCTCTCCGCTGTGCTACGAAGTACAAACAGCACATGTGAGTAACTCTAAAAATAAAAATCCGTGCAATCTTTGCAATTCACGACTGAAATTTAATACTATTGATTTCGTTTCGATATTACTGATAGTCCATCGATGCTTAAGAAACACTAGCACGTAAAATTTCTTTATTCCAAAATCGTCACCATATAATAAATTATTAAAATTTGATTATAAAAAAAACCGAGGGAAAAATTTATGGAAATGGCACTATTATCACTGAAAAGCTATTATTTTTAATTTTGTTAATATAAAATCTTAAAATTAAAATATATTTTATGTGGTATAATTTAGTCCAAAATTACAAGGGAAGAATTATTAATTAATTATCTGGTTAACTTTTGCACTTAAAAAATGACAGCATTCTTTTTCTTGTTTTAGATAATAAGTGTGTGGTTATATTAGGCCGAGTTGTGTAGAAGATATGAGAAGCCCACTTCTTTTTATACTGATATGCACCACTAAAGCTCGGATAAGGAACACATGTGCCGATCGCAGTGAGCAATGCGATTTACTGCAATAAGACTTGAATAGTTTAACCATCCAGCGTACGCGCTATCTGTACTAACAGCGTTGCAGCAAATCGTGCGCCTTTCCTACCTGTGGTATTGTAAAATTTAAATTTTTATGAGCATAACTGTTAAAATTAATCTGCAATCGGACAAATCTAACAGTTTTTAATTGATTTTTTCAAATCCTGCTTTTGTTTTTATTAATAGTTTTAGCTCGCTTTGTAAAAAAAGTAAGGCGTTCTTCGCTCAAAATATTCTTTCATAACAGCGTTTAATAACTTTTGTAGATATTTTTTTACTAAGTAGCTTTTCTTTTATGTTTGTCGAATAAATAAAGAAGCGATTGGTTGCAACTACATTCTTTTAAAAAAAATGCGAATACAACAGAAACTTACTTCAATGGTGCGCGTATCTGAAATATAAACAGGAGGTCCGCAGGGCAAACGACAAGAGAAGCATTCTGGGTACTGTTTTCAATTCAGATACGTTTTATTTGGAAGCAAGATGCTACAACAAATCATCAGATGTTATTACGGCTGCAATAGTACACTTCTCGAGTTACCGGCTTGCGAAAGCGTGACAAATTCTTTGCTTCAAAAGTTACTATATCTTCTGTTTTCAAAAATGTTGGCACCATGACTTTTAATATCCAGAAGGGACACTTGTCGATGTCTACAAAGCAAATCTTCGGCGAAATAAAGAAAGATTGCCACAGGATAAATGAGAAAAATCACAAACACTTCTTCTCAAAGAAAATACTTTCCACAATGCTTTCCTCTTTCTCGAAGCCCCGACGGATGGGAGGTGGGTAAACATCATCCTTGACAGGGGGCAGGGATCTTATTCCCCACTAACATTTTTGCAGAGATACCATTTATTCGGATCACAAAGTGATATTTCTGAAACTTTTAATTATCCAACGAGCATAGGTGTTCTTTTTAATCGATTCTTACAAAGTTTGGTCTATTTTTCAAAATTCTATTTTCAATTTAAAGCCACTTTTCTCTTAAAATCATATTTATTTACTACAATAATTAGAAACTAAATACTATTAAATAAATGTAGACTTGAATTAATGTTCATTATATGACACTGCATCTAATACGAGAGAAGGCAGAAGAATGTCGGTTGCAATAAAAGGGACAAGACATAATGCAATGCAATTGTTACTGTGCCTTATCCAGACCAACGTAAATGCAAAATATCATATCTGTTAACAAGGATAAGAAAAATAATGGTGCACGTTATTTTTCTCTTCTCCCTTATGGTATCACAGGATATCATTTACGAAATTGGTATAAATGTGATCCGAATGAGGTTTAAAAACATTATTTTCTAAAAAAGTGTCTTAATTTTTTTAAACTTCGCCCTTTTTAAATATTTTTATGTAACTTGATCACACGATAAATTTTCAGAAACACCACAAAAAAAATCGAACAAAATGACTCAAATTACAGACTTAGATTAAATGGTTGCCATTAAATGGTCCAGCCATTAAAGGATTATGAAATATTCGAAAATTCAATTTAGAAAACAAAGGTTAAAAAAAATTTGAAAAATTGTGTTTTTTCATCTAAAGTATTATTTCTATGATTCTCCAAATATACATAAAATCTAAAAGACATGAAGTTTTAGACACTGGTTGATTCAATATGGAATTGCTCAATTTCTTTGTTCTTGATCTAGCAATTGAAAGCAATATTTTATTAAAAATATTACAATCAACAATATTTTAATTAAAAATACAACAAAATTTAGAAATTTTAATTATTACATAAGAAATAAGCAAAAGATTCAATAAATATGATTTCAACTATCGAACACATTACCAGCAATATCCCACAATTGCAATCGGATTAAGGTGTTGGCATCCCAATTCAAAACCTTCAGTGCAAAATCAACTCCGATCTATTCAAAATTTAAGAATGACTAACACATATATTGATACAGCAAAAATACTAAATAAGTTTTATTTAAAACAAATAATTTCAATACACATTTGCTAATAATTAGTGAAGAAAAATATGTCATTCTGAAGGCAACAGAAAATTCAAATAATTTTAAAATGAAATTTTTAATTAATACAGCTACTATGCAATAAAATATTTAAAGATATTTTAAATTTACATATTTTGGGGACCAACAATAAAAAAAATGCATTTCACTAAAAAAAATACAACAAAAGTTCTTATACCTCAGCCTACTGAGATACAATTACATGAAATGTAAATTTTATTGATAACTTTTTTAAATAGTAAAAGAAAAAAATCATTTTAAATTCCATTAAAACTTCTTAGCTTTAGTTCAACATGCTTTAGATTGTTAACTTAAACTTGAGCATTACCATGTTATATTCTATTACAAATAATAGAAAATATTACAGAAAATAAATACTATGTGTAAAATGAAGATATATTTCAAAAATATATGACATAAATATGTTCAATAACAACTTAGAGATCAACTGACATAAATAGAAAGGAAGAATTATTTTTTTACAAATAAATTAAATATAACAGAAAAACAGATACATTTTAATGATATTCATGATAGACTTGAAATGTGCAGTGATGAAAATTTAAACATATTCAACTTAAGCTGTAACAGGGCATGCAGTGGGTCAAACAACTTAGAGTACACCTTACTTTTACTTGATAAATCCGACTTTCAATATAAATAACACATTAACAAGAAGTGCAAACATGTTTTTATTTTTACACATAACAAATGGTTTAAATTAAAGTAGAAACAAAGAACAATCAACGAAAAACTTCTAAATGGAAATGTTTCAGAAGCATTTTAAATAAGCATATGCAGACTTTTATCTCAAAAAATTGAGAATACACAAATGAAATTTTTTTAATATCTCGCATTGAAAGAAATTGCCAATATTTAGTTGCCTGCCTTTTAGCTTTTATAATGGTCTTTAAACGTCGTTGTACCGATTCGACAAATTTTCGATGATATCTGAATATATTTTACCTATTCTTCTTGCAACACTTGTTTTAAATGGGATTTGTTTCTAATTTTGTGTTTTTGAACCACTACTTCGAGCATGGCCTACATATATCCAATGGCATTGATGTCGGGGTACTGTGGTGTTATATGTAACTGAAACTGAAAAAGACAGCACATTCTGAAGTGATGTGCTTTTTGTTTCGGGACGTTGTCCTGTAGAAAAATGAAATTTCTTTCTAAACCCAAATTTTTAGCACTTTCCTTTAGATTACTACGAAGTATAGCCAAGTAAACAATATGACTCATAATGCCATCTATAAGAACCTACCCTGGATGAAGCCATATAACCCCAAATCATGTTGGAGTCACCAACATGTTTAATTGTAAGATGTAAATTTTCTCTTACTCCATATAGTGCGACGGCTGTCACTGCCAGAAATGTTGAATTTTCTTTCATCAAAAAATATTACAAAAGCGATTGGTCTTCAGTTGATGAGTTTTTGCAAACTTCAAATTCGACATTTATATACAGCTTGTCTCATTACATTTCGCACTTGCCTGTGATTTGAGAAATTTCTGCAGCAAGTTGGATGAACCATGTGGTCGCAGCAATCTAAAAGAAAGTGCTAAAAATTTGGATTTAGAAAGAAATTTCATTTTCCTGCATGACACCGACCCAAAACAGAATGCACGTAACGTCAAAATGTGGTGACTTTTTCATTGTAAACAGCAATGACACACACCATAAAAGTACCCCGACATCAGCGCCATTGAATATCTATGGACCACACTCGAAACAGTGGTTCAAAAATTCAAAATTAGAAACAAAACCCATTTAAAACAAGTGTTGCAAGAAGAATGGGGTAAAATATCTTCCGATACCTCTAAAAGTTGGTCGAATCGTACCACGAATTTAGAGAGCCTATAGAATATATAAACCAAATGACATGCAAATAAGTATTGACACTCTCTTTCTATGCAGGATATTCATTGGTGTATTCTCAATTTTTTGAGATAAAAGTCTGCATATGCTTATTTAAAATGCTTCTGAAATATTTCCATTTAGAAGTTTTTCGTTGATTGTTCTTTATTTTTACTTTAAATTAAACCATTTGTTATGTGTAAAAATAAAAACATGTTCCCATTTCTTTGTAATGTGTTATTCATATTGAAAGTCGGATTTATCAAGTAAAAGTAAGTTGTACTCCCAATTGTTTGAGCCACTGCATATATAAAAGAAAAGCTGCAACATCTAGGATATTTTGTTGACTATCATGTTGATTATTTATTATATAGAATCAAAATAATATTAAAAACTCAAAATGATTAAAAATTTATAAAGAATTAGGAAAAAATAAATAAAAATATGAATCATTCCAAACTCTAATGAAAAGATTCACTTATAAAACAATAAGAAATTAAAATATTGTAAGGAATAATTGTTTAAAAATTAAAGGATACAGTAGCTCTATAGTTCTGAGAAAAAAACTGGTGCACATATCTTTTGATGATGCTCGTCTTACCAGTTCCCAGTTCTCCTATGACTAAAATTTTGTATAGATGTTCATGTTTGTTTGGTGCGGAAACCTAAACATAAAGCAAATTTATGGAAATCATACAATATAGCATCAACTAAAAAAAGAAAGTGAAACAAGAATTTAAAAACTGGTATCAAATATATCCTTCACAAATGGTTGAGTTAATATTGCTCAACAAGAAAAACAGAACTTTCAAAAGGACATGAAAAATTTTCAAGAAAAAATAGAAAAAAAGAAGAAGAAACGATGTTTTTGTTTTTGACAAAAGAATATACATTGAAATTTAGGGTTATAAATTAAATCATCAGATATTTAGTATTTACCAGAAAAGTGTATATGAAGTATGAAATTTTGACTAATCATGAAGATCTTGCAAAGAATTTTCTAAATATGTTTTTAGAAAATCCGGAAAAAATAAATCATGAAATATGCATACATGAAAACATAATAACGCCAGGAACAGTGATTAAAATAAAAAATAAAAAATGCATACTTCCAGTACTTTTGATGAACAGAGAAACAAATATTCAATGCACAGAATACAACAGAAGCAAACTGCTTTCATTCAATTCCTACTATTAGTTTCCACTCTCCCAATATGCATTTATATATCTTGTTCAAATTTTCAGTCGTTAATAAAATACTTTTTATTCGTCCATGCAAGTTGAAATACATTTTTTTAAACTTGTAGTGGATGACACTTGATGTTAATACAGTTTTTTCAAATAGCAATTCATTAATTTAATTAAATTAATTATTTTTTTTATATGGGAGAAAAAATTTCTCTTATATAAGATAATTAGCAGGATATAAATTTAGGAATGAATGAAAACAATAAACTAAACAAACAAACTGGATTAAAAAGTAAATAAAATAAAATGTTTCTTTGTTGACCTAAGTAGGAATTGACTTAAATTTTTTTTATATATTACTTGTTTTTTAAATCATTTTTAATAGATATGAAATTCTAAGATGGCGAATATTCATATTATTTTCTAAGTTAAAGCAAGTTTATTATCAAAAAGTAGTTATAGGGGAAAAAAATGACTTTAAGAAAAACATAATTGCAATTTTATTTAACAAATTTCACAAGTTGCGTTTCAAATAAGCTCCTATTAATTTCAATGATAAATCTTAATACTAATGACAAGGCACAGTAGGAGACCTGAAATATCCAATATAATATCCACAGCATTTCAAAAAAGTTATTTGAAGTGAATATTAGTTCACAGTAATTCAGGTAAGACGAAGGTATTGGTAGAGACTTCATAATTAATGAATTATGCCAAACCTAAATACCGAGAAATAAAATACGCTCAATTAATTGTACAATACACTAAATTTATACAAAAAATACTTGAAAAAATATTGTTGAATAATTATTTTTAAAAAAATTACTCGATGAAATTGTATTATTTCCTCTTCGTGAGTATGCAAAATTTAACTCTTTCGTAATATGATAAAAAGCTGTCCTTTTAAGAGTCAGCAAATCAGGGTCATCATTTACAATATTTATACTGGGCAATTCATTTCTAAAAAAGAATTCGTGGACTCATTCTAATCAAAATCTAATAGGATTCTAATCAAAATCATCTATATCATCTAAAAGACGTTTACGTGATTTTGTCTTTTTTGGAGAATTTAATGCACCACACTTTTTGTACTATCTTATCACTCGGAAAATGTAACTTTCTCCCCTATATCGGGAAATCAAAAGTTCAGGGCTCTCCTCAAGCGCCATCTTATACACATTCAAAATCATATATATATATTTTTTTCGGCCATACTCAAAGCTTTTCTTTTTACTCTCTTCTTTGGTGGACTCAAATGTTTTCACTCTCCATTAGTATAAAATATCAAATCCCTCAAAAAAAATTAATCATCAATTTCAGTAGTCAACGACAGAACAACTTAAACAAAGCAGAAGCTCAGACTGTCTATACAATGTCATAATTGGAGTTCCTGGCAATAATCATGGCCAAAAACGCACGCGCATTTATTTGGATTCTATCCAGGGTCAGCCATCTGGGGGGGGGGGGGGGGGCTATGCACCTAGGCCTCGCGATTGAGGGGCTCCTAACCAGATTAATAACTAAAACAAATTTTCTGAACGGTAATAGCGGGATGGAAAGGAGAGAGGAACAATCGAAGGGTTTTGAAATATACGAAATGTATTGATATATTACAGTTTAGCGCAAGTGTACAACATATTATAAACATAAAATATGGTCATTTAGCACCCCTGCCAGGTTAAATTTCATATAATATTTTGACAATTCATATTATAAAATGTTTAATATTGTTAGATCGAATCATGTTCATGCCAAGGAAGTATCTTTCTGGGTGTCAAAACTCAGTTTCAAAAAAGAAAAGAAAAAAAAGCTACATTTTAAAAAGTCATGAGTAAATTTGTTTTCTTATCTACGAAGTAATTCTGGCAATGAAATTACTTCAACTTCAGAAGTTATGATCCAAGCTTCAATTGGCGAAGAAAGTTCCGCATAAATGACACAATCTTGCCATGAAAGTGTTGAAACTGTGAAAATCTTTGAAGAACCATATATTTATACACATACGATTGAATCAGAAAGTAACGACGAAAATTACTACAAATGCGATCAAGTGCATATACCGGTTTATGACCAAGCATTATAAGTAAAATATTTTGTGTTAGAAACAGACCTATACAACACGAAGGACATTTTGTTAAGAATGCTGGAGGAAGATCATTTTCCTCTAATTACTACTTAAAAAAAAAAAAAAAAAAGGCCAAATGGTGAAATGCAGCTTCGCAGTTGGTTTATTCAAAAACGCAAGACTCGTTTTTTTTTTTTTTTTTTTCTGCACGTTATCTTCCAGAGGAAATGAAAAATCTACACAATTTATAGGTATCTATAATAAATGGAAAAAGTTATCAACTGTAACTGAAGATCATGAGCGTTCTATTTGTCAATTAATGTATTACTTGGAAAGAATTACTGAAACGACTAAATTTATGTTCGGTTATTGATAAAATAAATCAAGTTAATATGAATAAGGAAACGGAAAGACTTAGATTACTATTTCAAAGAACTGTAGATATTAGATAACTATTTCAAAGAATTGTAGATATGATTCTATTTTTAGCATGTAATAATCTTCCACTTCGAAGAAACTATGCAATAATAGGAACGCCTAATAATGGACATTTTTAAAGTTTAATCGAATTATTAAATTAATGATGGGAAGAGCGAAGGGAGAATGTCGCTTGTGCTTTTGATTTGAATAGATAATTTTAAGAAAAGTCCGAGCGCTGCGTTTTATTTGAGATATGTGTTTTCTTTAAGAATACGCTCGTGTAATGAACAATCTAGAAAAATTGCTCTAAATCCTCATGCAATTTATGCGCCTTGCCAATGACACTCTTTTAATTTATTAATTTGTGATATCGCTTCCAGCAGTATATATTGCTTTTTTTTTATATTGTAACATTTATATTGCTTATTTTCTGCATCTACAAAAATATGGGAAATTCTGGAAAGCATTTAAACATTAATCTTAAACCATTATTCGACACTCGTTAGGAAGCCAAAATACACTGGTGTGCAAAACTTAAGCAACAGGTATGTTTTTTGCCATAACTTCACGAGAAATCATCTGAGAGACATGAAATTCAGAAATGAGATACAGCATTTTGTTCTGAAAGAATGACGAAAGCATAGTTGCGCAGAAATGAATACAATGCATACAGTATGGAATCAAACAAAAAAATGCCTTATTGAACTCATAGTATCGTTACACATGATTGTCTGTCCAAGAGGAAGAAAAGCAAGCAGATGTTCCTTAGTATGGGATATGCCCTCCCCTTACTGCAATGGTTGCTTCGCACCGTCTCCCCATACTCAGCACCAGATTGTCCAACAGTTCTTGAGGTAAGAGTGCAAATTCCTCAATCAGCATCTGTTCAAGTTGTCGGGTGTTCCCAGGAGGATGTAATCGTGCCGCAAGGCGTCTCCCCAAAGCATTCCACACATGTTCTATCGGATTTAAATCAGGGGAGCACGCCGGCCAATCCATTCGAGTGATATCTTCACTTTCCAGGAGCTCCTCAACAGCATGAGTCCTGTGTGGCCGTGCATTGTCATCCATAAAAACGAAGTCTGATCCAATGGCACCCCGGAACAGACGCACATGGGGAAGGATCACCTCCTGACAATAGCGATCTCCAGTTACAGAACCTCTGTCGAAAACGTGGAGCTCAGTCCGCTCGTTCATCATAATGCCTCCCCAGACGACAACTCCAGGACCACCGAAACGGTCTCTTTCCGTGATGTAACTGGGATGAAGCCGTGTCCCGACCTCTCTCTAAATCAACTGGCGTTGGGAATCGCTTGTGGCACTAAAACGACTCTCATTTGTAAAGAGGACACGACTCCATTATTGAGATGTCCAGTTTTTGTGCTCCCTGCACCACTCTAAACGGTGCCGCCGGTGGGAAACTGTCAAAGGGATGCAGCGTTCAGGACGGCGGGCGAATGGGCCACCTTTGTGAAGTCGTCTGGACACAGTAAAACGCGACACTTGTCGGGCCGTTGCTGCACACAGTTGCTGAGCAATGGCGCTTGCTGACTGGTTTCGGGTTCTTTTCGCCTGCAGGACGATATGTCGGTCATCCACTGCAGTTGTTTTCCTGGGGCGGCCACCACAAACCTTTCTCACAGCTGTACCTGTGGTTTGGAAGGCTTTTCAAGCGCGCGAAATGACACTTTTGTTGATTCCGAACTCTTCAGCTACACTGGTCACACTACGCCCCTCCTTCAGCTTTCCGATCATTCTTCCACGTGTGAAATCGTCCAGGTGATTTCTGCTAGCCATATTTCACGAATTAACTCACGTGCACTTGCAGCGAATGTCTTTAATTGCGTCTCCGTCCTTCCTTTTATTGTAGTGTTGAGCTGCGCGCGCCTTCCGCACGTGTTTTGCGTACGCTCACGTCGCCTGTGACGTTTTGTTCCTGATATTTGCATACGCATGACCTTTCTCTTGAATTACGTGTTCATTGTACTGATCGCAAGAACTCCTTTTCTGCAATTTCATGGCTATCTGCTTAAAATTTGCATTGTTGCTTAAGTTTTGCACACCAGTGTACATACGGTTAAAGCAGTGTATATATAATTTGAATGCCCTAGAAGAATTTATTGATGCAAATAACAATAATACAGCGCTATCTGAAGCTAAAAGTCTACTGGATTCAATACAAGAAATGCCAGTTATTTTATGATTAATAGTATGGTTTATAATATTGCCGAAAATCAGCATTCTCAATAAATTATTTAAAGAAAAAACAATTGTTCTCGATTAGCTTTTAATTTAGTTAATAATATTAAAACTGAAATTCAAAATTTAAGAACAATATTTAGCTCCTTTTCAGACAAAGCAAAAGCGATAGCACGTAATTTGAACCTTTCAGAACATTTTCCTGAAAAACGAATTTGTAAAAAGAGAAAATATATAATTTAAAACAGCAGAAGATGAAGTTATAGAAATCTCGATTGAGGAATTTAGATGTTATTTTTCAACTCTGTAACTGATACTGTTACTGTACAGATAGAAGATAGATTTAAAAGTATTTCAAATAAATCACTGATATAAAAACTTTAGAAAAACACGAATTAAAAAAATGTTCTAAAACTTTGTAACGTTTTATAATAACGATGTAAATGAAAACTTAATCCAAATAACGCTCAACACATATTGCAATATATACTAATGATTAATTTTAAGGATCTATTAACTGTGTTAAAACTTTTCTTTACATTGCCAGTTAATATAATAAATGTGGAGCGCTCTTTCAGCAGATTAAAATTAATAAAGAATTGTCTTCGGTCAAGTATGCGTGCACAACGCTTAAATGCACTAAGCATCAAAAAAGAAATTGCAAAAGGTTGTAATTTTCCAAAAGAAATTAATAGCAAAAACAGAACCACGTATTAAATAAACATGCAATAGTATACGTTTTTTTTTTTTTTTTTTTTACTTTGCAAACAATTTAGGCCCCCGACTGATTTTTTGCATCCGGGCCCCTTCTTAGAGAAGGTCAGCTCTGATTCTAACTTATTGGTTGACTATCACGAGCAGATGAACGGTGAAATTTTTAAAAAGTGATTTCTCGATTTACTAAGAGCATTGGGTGAATCATGCGTCATTGTTATTGATAATGTGAACTATCATATTGCGTTTTTTTAAAAAAAAAGCTGACATTGTGGTATGGTTTCTGAACAAAATAGAACATATAAATTCTACCTTTATTGAAATTATAATTAAAATTACAATAGTAAATATTTAGGCCGTAAAATAGGACTAATTTCACAGCTATATAATCATGGTTTCCGAAATCATTTTCTCCTTAAAAAGCATTAGATGTTTGCATTTAGGAACAAGTTATTATTTCTTTAAATATTGCATCTAGACACATACTCCCAGTTACAAAATTTCATTAAATGAAGAATGGAAGTACTTTGGATTCTGTAGAGAGAGATAAGTGCAAAAGTTAAAATTTTTATACGTCCACCATAGTTTCAAGTGTGAATTAGTATATTTTTTCACTTATTTTCATCTCTGCGCACAAAATTTAACATTTCCTTCTAGAAAATGTGCAGAAATATGCTTAATTTTAAATTCCGAAGGACTGACCACAAATAAGGAGGAAAGCATTATTTGAGAGTGCAAATAGTACATCATTCAATCATCATGACTTCAAAGAAATTTCATTATCCAGCATTAACGCTCTTCACTTTCATTGATCGGCAGTTGCACCTTCGGGTTTATAGAGAATAGAAACTGAGCATTTAAGATATCCCAGATATTTATTGGAATGCTCAGCAAGAAAACATTTTTTTTAATCGAACTTGAGGGGGGTTTCTTTAAAAAAGACAACAAGGAACTTTTGGATATGATGATGATTAAATCTAAAAGATGCCTAGATCTAAAAGAATACAAATATCGTTTTCAGTTCCCAGCATTTTAATAGGCTGTGTCTTTTAGTAATTAAACACTGTACGATCCTTACTTTAATCGGAGTTAAATGGTGAGAATGAGTTGGCATACATGTGATGAAAGAATCTTATTTTTCAAGTTACCATTTTGCCAGATTACAAATAGTCAGTCCAGAACTCAAAATTCCAAAATTGACATTGTAGAGACTATATCTACATAATAACTAGCATTCATACAGAATACAAGATCGATGTATAGGATCAAACAAACATGTCCTTCCTTAGACGAAAATAAAAACTTTATTTTCTGAAAAATGCAGTTTGAAGAAATGAATGTTGCTTTGATCTAGATAGAAACATTAATTTTCAAAATTGTCACTTTTGGAAAGATGAAAACAATTCTTCGCACAAAAGGTTCATCATCAATGGCAATTTTCTATTCACGTGTTATGTATTTCTATTTTTGGAAAATCTTTGTCTGATTCCATTTTCTAAAAAGTAAGCTGTATGGTACTAACAAATTCAGTAAATTTTTATTAGCAATATGTCTGAGCTAAGGAATGAATTGGCTTAGTAGATATTTGATAAACTTTTGCAGACTAATTCAAAAAGTCAGTCCCTATAGCACAAGAACTCGATCGCATATGCCCAAGTATTATTAAGATAATGCAATTCTGTATAGGTGTCGAAGATGCTAATTTTGAACAAATTTTTAAGCACTTCAATTAATGCAATGCCAGGCCTTTTTTTTTAATATTTAATGAAAGTTAATAAATGTGTTATATTTTCTGATTTTGCTCTTTAAATAATTTTTTCTGATCCCTGAACAGTTACAGGCAAAATTGAGGAAACCCTCTAGGGAAAAGTTCATTTTTGAGGACTCGCATCTATAATGTGTTTAGAGTATTGCCCAAAAAATTATATACCATAGGGAAGGTAATTTAAGTACAAACAGTGCAATAAAGTTTAATTATCTGCATTCTATCAAAAGCTACAACTCAATAACAAGGCGAAAGTCGCACAATTTGCTTAATTTGATATGAGTAGTTTTTCTTTAACTGAATGCAGCCAATGAACTGGATTGTTTAGCGAGCAATGAAGTATCGTTTTGTTTTGGGAACGAATTAATCAGATTACAATATAATTAAACTTTTGATATTATTTATTGGAGTTCAAACGAAAACATTTTTCAGTGTGTTAAATAAATGCTAGTAAATTGGTGTGTGTGTGTGTGTGTGTGTGTGTGTGTGTGTGTGTGTGTGTGTG
>JAPMOR010063307.1:47017-60304 GCA_026543865.1 Argiope aurantia | reverse complement strand
ATAAGTATTTCGGTTAGATAGCAGCAATATTTTTTGAAAAGTTCAACCTTGTTGGTAAAAATACTCATCAAGAATTACTTAAAGTTACTTTTCTATCAGTTTGAATTCACAAATAGAAAAAAAAATCATATTTTAAAAATAATACTCTGCGATTTCAGGTATATTTTAATGGCATATTTTGGTAGAAATTCTAGAAAATTAAATTTGAAAAAGAAAAAAAAATTGCCGTTAATGGTTCTCGAAATAATTTTATAGTTGTGTAATGATCATTGAAAATGAATTCAGGCTTATATATGAAACATGATATTAACTTCAAATTTAATTTTCACAATTTTTTCTGAAAACATGCCATTAGATTTTAGAATAGTACATTTTTCTCGTTCTGCAAATTTGGACAGATAGAAAAATATTGTAGGCATCTTTCGACAAAGTTGATTTATTTAAAAAAATAATACAGATATCTATTTGAAAACTTTTGCCACGTACTTTTTTTTGTGTAACACGTATTACAGTAAACTTACAAAAATTTTGATTAAATTAAAAATATTTTGTTATAAATTTATACTTTTTAAAAATTTATTTCTAACTTAATTAAGCTATCAACAATTTATTTTATAGGTTCGTTGATTTATTTTTAGATTTTTTAATATCTGCAGCTTTTTAATTTAAAATATTCCTCTAAGATTAATACTTTTATTTAAACATGAGGAACAAGGGTTTCAACTTTTCTTCCTTTCTTCTTATCCAGTTCAATATCTGGGAGCAAACATTCAGAACTGATGACAAACCTAAAAACTTAACCAATAAAATTGCTACTCTATAATTTTCAATGTCAATTAAACTGAATTATATATTATTTGCTTTCTTTAATTCCAAGCTACAAAGCATTTTCTTATTTTCAACCTAACATATTATTACTAGATTATATTGTGATATAGAGCGGATTTTGAAATCGATCTTTGGAACACTGTGACAAGATTTTATAAGTGTAAGAACTGCTTAATTTCTTCTATACATAAGGTTACTTGATTTCTTATAGGAATTACATTTCTAAAGTAATTAATAATTTTCTTCTACTTGGGTATTAACTGATTTTCAAAACTGGAAAGGAAATAATACTAAAAAAAATAATAAAATCTTTTTGAAGTTATGCAATAAATTTGGATTGATTGTATACCTTAAAAATAAAATTTAAAAAAAATTAAGAAAACTTAAAATTGATATATATATATATTAGCAAATCAAAAATATCACTGTAGCATAATGCATGAATTCCACTTCGTTAAAGTCAAATCTACGGATATCGAAATAATAGATACGTAAGATATAAAAAAAATACTAAAATATTTATCAGTTTCCTTAATCAAATTTCATGAACGATTTTGTTTATTAAGAGAAATATTTATTTAAAGCTGTCAATAGTTTATCAGATTATCTTTTAGATATTCATTTTTTTTTATTTAGTTGTAGAAAAGATATATATTTCCCGCCATCACTTGTTTGAAAGTTCACGTGTCGTTAACCACCCTCTTCTTGCCCAGATAATAATAATAATAAAAAACTGATATCGGGCACTCAAAGGTGTTGTACTATGATAAGTGTTATCTTGGGTTAGAGTGCATCCACCCGATTCTTAACATAGAAAGATAAAACTTCATTTTTGCAGCAACAGAGTTCACTTTTCTCATGACTCGGTTTGGCAACGCCCTATAAAACTGAACACACGTTTGAAGCCACCGAGTTCGAAGTTCATGAGTTTGAATTAGAACTTATATTTGCCCTGAGATAATAGGAATACTCTGAGATAATGAGAAGTTACTAGAATGAATGACTTCACGTGTTATTCTCATCACAATTATTTTCTTTTTTATACTTTTTTATTTTAAATACACAATCGCCATACACTCACATCTTTATCTCCCTGTAGAATAATCGGATCTTAAAAATTTGATTATAAGTGGAACTTTTTCATTCAAAAGAAAGCGGAAGACGGAAAAAAAAAGAAAGAAAAATCAGCAAAATTTAGATTTTCTACTTCGATAGCGTTTGAAAAACATTTTCCTAAGATGTAATTGGAGTTTGATTTCTGGGTCTTGTGACACTGCTTGAAACAATTTACCAGTTCTATTTTTTCAATTAAGTTGATTAGAGCACTGAGGAAAAAAAGGGGGGAGGGAAAATTTGATAACATAGGAAAAAATAGACATGCATCATATTTTTCTATTTTTTAGGAGAAAAACGAGAAAAAAACTGCATTGCTTAGTATTAATTAAATACTTCATGACTTAGTATTTGTTAAATTCTGTTTCTGAAATTGTTACAGAAGGTCCGCATTTAAATACAAAGCTTGGATGAGTTAACAGATTTCGACAGATATTATTCATACCAACATATATTATAATGTCTATCAGTATATTATGTTTATCCTGAATTTTGTTTTCATATTATGGATTCACCGTCAAATGTCTAATGATTTTCAAAGAAATCAAGATTTATATATAGATTAAGTGAACTGAACTATCTATGACCTTACGTTTAGACAATATCTCGTAAAACGAATTTGCTTCAAACTCTTAATGAAACCAGCGTTAACATTTTGACTAAATTCGGATGAATTGGTTCATGTTTTCGTTGTCTATTTATACAATTGTTATTAAATCTTTATTTCTCTTTAATTTTCTGTAAGAAAATAAACCCTTTTCTGGGAACATGAGATTTTTGATGTCTTGAAGATAGGTGAAATCTTATGTGTTAGAAAAGCAATGCTCGGCAATTATGTCCGCGCTAACATTTATCACTGAATAAGTACGCAATTTATTACATGTTATTATAGTTTCGGATAAACTTTTTTTTATTTTTAAATTTGTTTTGCATTTGAAGGTATCCTTGTTTTGATTTTTACCTGTTTGATTTTGTAAATTTTGTTTCTGATCAGTGAGATAGTTGATCAGTTTGATAGTTTTGTTTCAACAGTGAACGTGATATCACGAAGACGAATTCTTGGATAGTTGTATAATATTGTCATACATTAAATAAAAAAAAATTACCCGGAAACATTTAGTTACGTAACTGGAGGAGAGAATGGAAGAATGTACATTGTGGGTGCAAATCAGCAATTATGAAATTAAATTTAGTTGTCCGGATTTGTCCTGCAGACTATTTTAGTTGAGTACCAAAGCCTTAGTATTCACCCTTGGAAGATGTCATGTTACCGGCAAACAAGAACTCCTAGCAGTAGTGATTAGAATTTGCTCTTCTCGTTAGAATTTTTGGAGACATTTGTTTCTCCTTTTTATGTATATAATGGGAAAGGAGCAACAGTCAAATTTAATACTTTATATATTGAAGTTTTCTGAATTTTTGTTTTTTAGATTACGATACAAAAAGAACCAGAGGTCCCATTTATTGATAACGAGAATTATCTTCGCTAGTGTTATTATTCCGCAACTGTTGTTATACACGACTTTACTCCTCACAGCTGTTATACTGTAATGCTTATATTTTCATCTTAATATGCCAGTGAAGTTAAATCCTCCTCCTAACATGCCCTAAAATGTTTTCCCATGACAGATATAAAGGGGACAATATTTGAAAAAAACTCTACTTAATCTATATACAGTCGTGAGTCTTTAGTTAAACGAGAATTTAGAAAAATAATGGTTTAGTTTTCTCTTCATATTTTATTAAGAAATAAATGATTTCATATTGAAAAAGTCAGGAATATTTGGATAAAACTGAAAAACAAAAGAAAGAAAACACCGTAATCTTACAGAAATCCAAGTATTATGAGAATTTTATTACATTTTTTTATGAAGTTAGTTTTAAGTTAAATAATAATGTTGAAAAAAGAGACAATCATGAAAAAAAATTTCTTTCGCAGAAGCTCATGCTTTCCTGATTGGCAGAAAAGATTTCGATAAGCATTCCCTTAGTTTGTAAATCTTTCCTCAGTGTACGATTTTTATATTATCATTTTGTTTCCTGTTTCCCACTGGATGCTTTCTTCCCTGTAATGAAAAATGTTATATCCAACTTTATAACAGTTTACATTTCATTGATAAGAGGATGAGTGTATGATTTAAGTAACACTAGCTGCAATGATAAGGATTTTCTCCCAGACAGAGTACATGTACGTGGCAGTCAAAGTACGAGGCATATCTTGGGAAGAAGAGAAAGTCCACAAAAGGTCAGAACACACACGATTCAAGGTTGCACGTATCTGACATTCTTATCAAAAAGATGCTTCTGTCGGCAATACCTAATAGGAACCAATCCGTTTCCACCCCTTGTTTAAGTATGACTTCCTCTTTCTATTTCGGTGATTAAAAGTTTTTTATTTTATTTGATAATTTTCAAACTGCTGAATAGCTGCCTATCTTAGCTTTAACTACAAATATATTGCTGCTTAACGGTTATTGAGAATAACAGTCTTTTGTGGAGTTCTGATGAACTTCGAACCATAACTATTGCATCAGCAATTACGGTTGTAATTCTTGTCAATCTTACGATTATCCGTTGGTTATTTTTCTAAACTACTGGATTTGTAACTTTTGATTTTCATGTAAAAGCAATGATTGACGGGGAATTTTTTTTAAAAAAAGGATGATTTAGGCTAAATTTTATTAATAAATTTCAATAAACCATTTTTTTAGGCTTGTCAAAAGAACACAATCTTGCATTCATTTACACCAATTCCATGAGATCAAACTTCACTTCTGAAACCAAGAATGAAGTTATCAGTTGAAAGTGAACAGATGTTTATTTCTTTTGTCCATATCCATTAACGAAAATTGTGTATGGATAAACATAGTATTATGAGATCAGCTCTCTTCATCAGTTACACCAAAATTTTCAGTTCGATTTTTTTTCCGTCAAATGGATTTATGTTTGCAATTAACATTGATCAATATGAAGAAAGATTCTATATATAATTATTATATGATCAGAATAATTATACGAAAACAACTATTAGGCCGTTAAGAAATTAATTTCATTTTTTCTCAACAGAAGACTTAATTGTATTTTCTCACTGCCGACTTCATACTTATGCCACATAATCATTATATATTTTGATAGCTGGTATAACAAGGCTTGCTTGTAAAAGAAGTCGATTGATTCTACGCAGTAATTTCTAGCTGGGGCTCTTTCAAATATGGAGAGTGAAAAGTAGCATTTTAGACATATTTTACTTTTTTACTATCAAAATGGTAAAATACCGTTTAAGCGAGAAAAAAATTATCCGATGTGTATGGAAAAGCTGTACTGACAGAACGCCAGGGCCAAAACTGATTTGCAAAATTTCGATCCAACAATTTTGATACTGAAGATGCACCACGTTCTGGACAGCCAGTTAAAACTCTCACAAGCACTTGAAGACACAATAAAGGCATTAATTGATGCAAACCGGCGAATAACAACTCGTGAGATCTCTTAAGGTATAAATTTATCGAATTTGACCGTTCAAGATCATTTGAAACGCCTAGGTTTAATCTCAAAGCTCGATATATATGTTCCTAATGTTCTTACGGAAAGAAATTTGTACCGTCGCGTTAACGTCTGTGATTTGCTTCTCAAGAGTCAAAAAAATTATCCAAAGTACATCATCAATGGGGAAGAGAAATGGGTTGTCTAAAAGAATCTTAAACACAAGAGATCGTGAAGTAAAAATAATTAAAGCACTTCGAAAGCCGATATTTATCAGAAAAAGGTGATGTCTGTTTGATAGGATTTCAAAAAATATTTTTAACTTTTATCGGACAACATAACGATCAATTTTGAAGTGTACTGTCATCAACTCGACAAGCTGAATGATTTACTGAAACAGAGAAAGCCAGAATTGACCAAGAGAAAATATATAGTTTTCCACCAAGATGATGCGAGTCCTCATACAAGTTTGGTAACAAAAATGTTTGGTAACTCGCCGAAAGCTTTTACATCTTAGATGGAATATACTATCAAAACCAATATATTCCCCCAATCTGGCACCTTCTAATTATTATTTGTTCCTGTTTGCAAAATTTTTAGATGGTAAAACCTTTACTTCAAATGAGGAAGTCAAAATTCACCTCGATCAGTTTTTAACCAGCAAAGAACAAAAATTTTATAAGCGTGGAATCATGCTACTGACGGAAAGATGGCCAAAGGTATTTGGAACAGAATGGACAATACATAATTCAATAAAATATTTATTCACTATAAGAAAATCATCTTTCATGTTCATTAAAAAAACAAAATTACTTTCGAAACAACCTAATATCCCAAAGCGGATTTCCATGAGCAGAAAAATCTTTGGACATACCAGCATTTTAAGTTCAGAAAGTATTGATAAGATCAAACTTTAAAATGCTTTCATTTACTACATGTATAGAGAAAGATTTTTATGAAATTTGATTATACTGCCAAACATTTGAGACAGGATACAACGCTAAATACTTTAGGACACATTGATTCAAAAATTTAGAATAAATAACCGCATTTCAATAATATTATATGAAACATTTTCTCTGTAGGAATATTTAAATATATATACAATTTTGAACATTAGATGCTTTTATTTCATCACATATTTACTATTTTAAGAAACAATCAATTTAAAGAACAAAGAGAGAGTCAGGATAGTTAAAGCTCAAAATTGCCTTTATATAACCCATGTGTACAGCCGATTTTCGTGAAGATGTACTTGCTTAAAAGTTAAGAATATGTAAATGGTTCTAATTTTACAATTTAGAGTCAGTTTGAAAAAATCGCTAATTTTACTATTTCAAATTACATCACTATACGGACATCCTGGCAATAATTACTCTCGGAGAGTTGGAATCTTACTCAGTAACTATATAGTATTTGATTTTAGCGTAACCACTTGCATTAGCGTGACCACTTGATTTTAGCGTCCACTTGTTGCCAATGATTCCTTTTCCATTGTGCCTTTTTCTGTTTTAAAGTGATCTATTTATAGAAATCTTTTTATGCATTACATCCGTTTCTATCGATTTTTATCAGTTCTGATCCCTCATTCAATATCTTTCTGAAAGTCTGTGGTAAGTCATCTTTCTGAAAGAAGCTGGAATAAATGTGCTTGGTAATGAAATATAGGGAAGGATACGACTTTGACCTTGATTAAAGTGATAACCCTTTTAATCGGAGACAGATCAAAAGATAGCGGGTGTATTCAAAGTTAGCAAGAACAAAAAATACGATTAGCCCTAAAAAATCGTCCGAGAATATTTCTATTTTATATTTTAAAAATAAAAGATATCTTGAGTTATAAATAGCACTGAAATCAAGTAAATATACTTATCGGTACTCGCGTGTGATATTCTGGATAATTTAATTCTTTTAAAATATTTTTTTTCAAAATGGATAAAATTTGTTTTCATTCTTGATATGAAATAACAATATTTGAGTTTTCCTGGATGCTTTGGATTTTGAGGGTCAGGATTCGAACAAAGAATTAAAAATTGGGATTGTTCCAGCTTGTCTAGAATGTCTGGTTATTTTACCATTAGCATTAATGGTAGCACGAATGTGTATATGATAGAAATTGCGTTCATGAAGATTCACTAAAATAGTGGGTCGAATTCTTTAGCTGCTACTTTAAAAAAATTCTTTCCAGTTAATATGTTTTAATTTTTTACGCTTATTTAGTTTTATAGAAAAAATGGTGCAATCTAGATTGTTTTATTGAAGACCGCTACGTACGAGTCATTTTTTTCTGTCGAAGACTTCCAACTAAATCACTTACACCCATACTCGGCCACTCCTTTTGCACATACAAATGCAGCTGTTTCTGAAATTGGCTGTTTAAAACGAATTCCTGAGCTTGTTATCATTGCAAATTTAAGATTAAGATTTAAGTCCATTAAAAAAATTCTGTTAATTGTGCCTTTTATTAGATGCCATGCATTTGGGAATTCTATTTAGGCTCATATTTTTGGCATAGATGATTCAAGTTCTCAAAGTACTTTAATTTATTTAACTTACGAACTAGAACAAACATTTATACTATCAAAATTTTTCATGAAGCGTACAATATTGGTTATACAGTTAGTCTTCCTAAATAATATCTTAGTCTTATATGTCTTCATAACATACGAAATAAAGACATAATTTCTTAGCATTCGTTTTTCCATGCAAGCCACTAACTCAAAAATTAGTCAGAAAATGCCTATAAAGATACTACTGGCTATTGTTTTTTTAACTCAGAAAATTATAATCTCGGTAAGTTAAAGCCATGCTGTAACTTTTTAACTTGATAATATATAAGCATATGATACTATCTGTAAATTGTGTGATACACTATTCGTGATGCAAAAATAATTCAAAACGCTTATAAAACTGGAAAACTGTTGGAGTTATAACAACTCAGATTTGATATCTACTTATTTCTTGGAAAGTAAATGCTCATAGAAAGTTGGTTTTTCAAAATTTTATTTAAAAATCGATCAAAATTCTAATATTTTCCTCAAAAACACCAGAGCATATTATCACACAAATTTCATTTTTACAGCTCTTTAAAATTCAAAAACAGAGAATTATAATTTGTACTAATTTTACTTCTATGCAATTTTCTTCTCATTCTTAAAGATTTAAAAAAATTTTTTATAACAGCGCTGTTAATAGTTTCAGTTCTTGCTTTTTATACACATGTACGTTGAAATGATATTAAATAATTTTTTTTCTAAGAAGGTTATCACTGTTATAATTAAGAATAACATTTTAAATTTAATACAAAGTTAGACGAATCTACGATGCTTCGGTTTAAAGCTTAGAACTTCTTTTAAAATTTTTTAAAGTTTCATATCATTAATAAGATATTTACAGAAGAATAAAAATAAATCTCGATATAAAACGCGCCTGATGGAGAAATCAAACGGAAACTTTATAACGAAACTGGGTCGAATAAAATTCTCAGCTTTAAAAATTAGGCACGTAATGGGATAAAGAATTTTGCCGACATTTCTTTTAATATTTGGCCAATAATATTTTTGAGAAAAAATGCTATTGCATACTTTTATTAAAATATGCATATTTTTTTAGTTAAATGCAAAATGTTAAAGTTAATTTGGGATAAGATTTGAAAGTTATTTATATATATATATAGTTAAAAAAACGTTAAGATGAATGTTAAATTTCTGAACAACGAAATTAAGAGGAATTTATATTGAAAGTTATTGCTTTACTTTAAAACATTTTTATTACATTTTGCTGTAACATTTTTAAGAACTTATTTTAAACGTTTATTTCTAGAACATAACGGATAAGCTCTATTATGATGCAGATTCTCGGCAATTCATGTTTTAATTAACATTTTATAAATTTTACTATTTGGCAGCATTTTAAACTTTTTGTTTGTAAAAATTATTGTACGACCTATTTTTTACTAACCACTTTTTGTTGTCAAATAATTATCAAATTATATATCTGTGTTAGCATTATTTAATAAATCTGAGAAATCGCGCTATTGGACAGTATTCATAGTCTCCAAGTAATGAAATAGCTAGTTTTCAAGAAAAGAACACCGAAAGTTCAGTTTCAAATATTTTTATTTTTTAAACATTAAAAAAGAAAGAGATTCGTAGCTTTGGAAAGCCTTATTATTTACACGGATTCATAAGAAAGAACATGAAAATAACTTATAATAAAAAGTATTTTAATGCCTTCATAAATACAACATATTTGTATATTCTAGCAAAAGATATTTAAAAATTAAAATGTGAATGATATCTTAACTTTTTTCAGTTAAATTTTTCAAAAATTTATTAGTAACATCGCTAAAGAACTAGTAACAAAAATTTACTAGTAACATCGCTTTATATATTTCGATATATATTTCTGTGCATTAAAAATGTAAAAAATGAAAAAAATGTAATAAAATGCTATGAAAATAGTATATTGCCAGATACATTTTAGAAAATCAATTAAAATTTTTATTGTTGAATAGAATTAGAAATATTACTTTATAAAGGTTTTTTTTTCTCTCTTTTTTTACAAAGTGTTTTTTTTTTGCCGGTAATATGAGCTTAAAAGAATATAAAATTCAGTGTTTGCATTAAAATGAAGTGAAACGGTTCACTCACTCATAAAAATGCTTACTTAATAAATAATATTTGTTTAATTTCGAGAAACATTATTTTTGAAATTAAACATAATATTGATTAACTCTCATTGATAATGCAGAAATATGAAATGGTGATTTCTTTAAAATCATGTCAAACGGTTCACATATAAAGATGCTTGCTTACTTAGCAAATAATATTTTTTAATTACGAAAAACATTAATTTTGTTATTATAAGAATAAAATTGTAAAATTCTCACCGATTTCCTTCAAAAATTCTCCAAAGTTTTCGCTGGAAACGAGTTTGTAACTTCCGACGAGGTGGGCCATTTTTTTTAAATTAAGGAGTAAATCGCCTACGGAAAGAGCAAGAAAGATGAATGAATCTGGCAAAGAGACGGCGGGAAGTAGTAAGTGAATTGGATGAGCTTCTTTATATATTATATCCCCGGCAAGCGGTGCCTTATCGCTATCAACTTTGAAAGAAGCAGAGTGCAAACCGCAGCCAATCAAAATTAACCTCGTCCGTTATGTGATTAACGATTCAATATCGCACGTCGTTATTGATTAAAATAATATGCCATTTGATATATGATTCACGGTCATATCCTCTTCTAATCTGACGACAAATTATGGAGGTGTATGCAGAAATGATAAATTGAGACATCGTCGGTCAATTTTATCTTTATCAAAGACGATGTCTGCATCAAAAATTAATCTCTTATCTCTTATAGAGTAACAATAATCTTATTTTTTGGTGAAGCATCTATTATAATACCTAGTCTATGCAGTGGGAACTTTTTTGTTTAGAATAATTTTTAGAGAAAGAGGTAACAAACAGGATTTACTTGCGCGCAGATTCATATTAATTATGTTAAAACTGTTTATATTAGTGGTCTTATGTCTGCCGCAGTGCTTGAATTAGATTAAACCTTCGTGTAATACTGCATAACACGAATACCTTTTAACATAATCCATAAAATAGAAAAATCTCCAACATAATGCAATTTATGAATTACAGAAATTGAATAGTAGGTAACATAATAAAAAATTTTTACAAGTAAAAAATATCGAAATTAGCTTAAATAAGAAACAATACATTGAATATACCAGAGTAATACAGAGAATACTAAGAGAGACTGAAAGAAATAAGTAATTTACTGATAAAGCGAAAAGATGAGTCTGAATTCTGCTAACAATAGAAACAGCTTCTTAAAGCAAATTTCTCAAATAACGTGGGCTTAGTAAATAAAAATTTTGAAAGAAATAGGTATCTGTTCATATCGAAGAATTGTGCTCCTTTAAAGCACCGGTTTGGTAGGTTAAGCATTTTATTAAATACAAAGATTTAGTGTGATTATTTTATTAAATATGATTCTTATGACATAAGATCCATATAAAAGTATAAATATAAAAAAAATATAAAATGAATAATTTATCGGAACATTTATTGACTGAAACCACATAAAATAGTATTATTTACTTCATTTTGACCATTTTTCCTTATATATAATAATAATTATAATAACTTAATACTATATATTAATGCTATAGATATTTTAAAAGTTCACAGAGTCTTTTTCTTCCCCTTTTCCTTCTAGAAAATATATTTCATTTTTTACAAACATATGCTAAAAATTACACATTTAGCTTGTAGAGAGAGCTCACTTAATTTAATTTGAGCTTTTGCCAATATGATGGTAATACATTGATAAAGTCTAATTTTTCCCATATACGAATAACGTGCTTGTGCAGATTAAATTTTATTTTATAAGAAGTAAATATGCTTAAATTTTTTAAAAAATGATTAGAAATAGGAACAATTTATATATTAAAAATTGGTATCATTGAAAAGATTTTTTTTTGCATTTTAAGATGATATGAAAGTATTTTTTGTATTATAATATTTTAAGATGCTATTGCGGAAAAAAAAACCCATCAAAATTTCGCTTAGCTTCCAATTAATTAAACTTCGAATAAAAATTTCAAATAAATCACTTCGAGGTGCACATTTCCAAAGTATACACACGCACACACACACACACAAACAAACACAAATTTTCATTATACGTAAAAATAAAAAAAGACAGAAAAATGCAATGAAAAAAAATTTGTAAGCATTGTACAAAGTTTACTTTAAACATCAGAAATAATGTCGTCTTTTCAAATCAATAACTATTTAAAAAGCTTTAAAACTGTATTATAATAAGGTGATTTAAAAAAATTTCTCATTTATTTATTGTTATTATTTTCAAGACAAAGTAATCCTGATACAATCTCGAAATTTTGCTCATGAAATTCATAGAAATTCATTTCTGAAAACTATCAAAGGAGAACTTCGATCGAGTTCAAAGTATCTGTACTAAATTTGTCAATTCTCATTCGAATGATCTCCAAGTTAAGCTGCCAGTAAACTCACATGCTTACATACAAAAATAGGAAAGCATATGACACAGATTAGATTCGGCTATGCAGCCAAGTTTACTGTCAATGGAATTTGGAATTTATATGATATTCAATAAAAAAATTTTAATTATCATGTATAAAATATATTTATATACTACATATATTGGAGACAAATAGCGAGTACTACACATTTGCCTTCCATTTCTATATATTCATTAATTATTTTAATAGTTTTAAATACAATTTTTACTATTATCAATGTTTTCCCATGATGTTCGACATTCAGCTACATTATATTTCAAGCAGTTACCCTTATTCAGCTGTATTACCTCATTTTGATTATTTTTAAAAATTTTGTTTCTTTATTTATTTGGGACACAATTTGTTTATTTATTTTACTTTTGGAGGGGGTCGCAATGGTCTAGGAGCTAGGAATAGGACATTTCCAGATTCGGGACTCGATTTTAATAAAAGATCCGCTATGTGGAGAATTTCAAAGCGTGTTTAATCTGATTTCGAGGGTGAAATGATCCTCTGTTGGAGTGGAACCGAAGAGAGGAGATGCCAGCTCCAATACTATCCTCGTCATTTAACTACGGCTCGTCAAGACGAAATCTGTCTCAAAATTACCTTCGTGTTCCTTCAGAATGGCATGTTGATATAAATATACCGCATTGATTTAAAAAATGCAGCATTATTAATATTTAACGTTTGTGGGCATAAGTTTCTTTATTTTTCAGAGATTTTGACCTTCTAGTAACAAGTCATATATATAGACAAGTTTTTATACTAGAATTATTATTCTTAGTAAGTGATAACTAAATTT
>JAPMOR010063307.1:0-38764 GCA_026543865.1 Argiope aurantia | reverse complement strand
TTATATATAATTAGTTATATAATTTAAGTAATTATGTTCTTTTATTTTGTTCTAATTAAATAACTCCTATAGCTGTGAAACTACTTCACAGATAATTGTCCATGGAATGTAAGGAAAATAATTCTGCCAAAAACACAATGTTTTTTAAAATTTCCAATCTTCTAATAATGTTTTTTAAGATTAAAAAAATAAGAAACTAAAATAAAGAAATATTAATTGCTGATGCTAAATTTAAAAGTATCGTGCAAAATAAAAAATAGTTATCTAATTTATAATCTCAAAAAAAAGTTGTTAGGCGTTACAGTTTTGTAATGCTTATATTTGAACTACACCTACTCTAAACGGAAGAATTATTTAAATTATTTTTTCATTTCGGCTTATAGTAATCTTCAGAACATTAAGCAAATTAATAGCTTAAGATTACTTTCATAAATAAAAAAAAGGAAAATGATACAGTGTAAAATTTTTTAGCAGTTGATTTCTTCTGATTTTGAAATCAAGTCAGAATTAATAATATAATTGTTTTGATTAAGCAATATATCCTGCGCAGAAAGTGGAAGAAGAATTTTATAATTTAATATAAGAGCGTTTTTCTCTAAATGATTTAAGTTAACAATGAATTCAGAAGTTGTCATACAAATGATATCTTATCATTTATTTCCAAATGCACATGATTTGAAGAACTGGAATGGATTTCCCCCCTAGAATTGTGTTTTTAAGTGGCCTGGTTTTCAATTCACAATAAAACTGCTGTGCTACTGTTTGCTTAAGAATATCGCAGTCAGTTTTAGAACACACTTTGCTTAGTAGATGTATTTTAAGTGCTGGTTCAGAAATCACGATAAGATAACAGATGTGTAAGCACAATTCTGACATCTAGTTTCGATAATGTTAAGGTAAAATATAGACAGAAAGCTTTTGATTTTTTTCAATTACAATTTAAAAGGATTTAAAACATTTAGATCATATGAAATTAACAGAATTGCTGTAATGTAAAGCAAAAATAGGGTTACTCTTGGTGTTGCTGTTTAAATATAAATCTAATATTGTTCCATTGATCGCATATATTCATTTGCTTCTAATTCTTTTAATAATACTTAATTATGTTTCTAAAAAAAGAAAGTTTCGTTCTTACTACGGTATAACCCTATGAGCCCTGACCGCCCGATATCGCCCTGTTCAACAGGGGCCTGACACAGGAGCTTTGGGGCGGTTAAATGAGCGCTCATCGAGAAATACCTTTCACCCTTTAAACTTATTTAACCGTCCCAAAGCGTCTAAGTCAAGCCCCTGTCGAACGTGGCGATATCGGGTGGTCAGGCTCATAGGTTTTAGTTTAGTTATATTAACGTTCCGTTTGAAGCAACACTAATGCTATTTTGGGATGGACCTCGTAATTTTGAACCGCGGTCAAATGATGAGGACGACACCTGAGCTGCCACCCCCCTCTCCACACCACACCAGTGGGAGGACGTTTGGTCAGGCCGGATTTAACGTGCAACTGATCCCCTTACACGACGGTTCTTCGGTGGAATCGGGTCTCGAACCTGAAACCCTCCGGTTCCGAAGCCGAGACCTTACCACCAGGCCACCACGGCCAGGGCTCATAGTTATAAGCATAATTAATTAGCATATGTTACATTATGTCGCATGATATTTAGCTTTTTTATGTAATTCTTTGTCTTGAGGTAAATTGGCAAATTGTAGTGAATGAGACAACGTTAGTTAATCTGAGTATAGCTAAATTTGGGGGTTCCACGAGTATAATCAATGGGGCCACCTCTACGACTGATTTTTGCTGTTAGATTTATCAGTTCTGTTAGCCGTATGAATGAGATTGAAACTATAATGCTTACTGATAATTTTGCTTTCATTTAGAACAAATACTACAATTTATCAATTTACAGAAGTAAAGTTATAATGATTTTTTTTATATTTTTGTCAAATACACTCAAACTCACCCTGACGTAAAAATTTCTCCAAAGAGAAATTTTTGTTTGTTGCTTCTTAGATATTTAAATAAAGAAAATACTGACTGTCACTTATAAAAATTTGGTAACTGGAGCTCTGGTAATTAAGAGGGAATTCAATCGATATTAGAAAGATTGATAGAATACATGGAGAAAGGATAAAAATTATAACAGCTAATTACACTGACTATATAGCTGTTAAGTTACTTCTTGAGTGCATCCAGGACATAACAAAAAAATTGAAACAACAAAAGCACAAAGACTTAGGCTTCAGATAATAATTTATAACATCCACAAGAAAACGGAAGCGGGCGAATTCCTAGAGGATCTCTTGCTAAAGAATTACTTTTTCTATAACTGAAGTAACCAATAATTAAAACAGGATTTTCGATTCAGGTACGGATTAAAAAGATCAAGAACTTTATAATGACGAGTGACTGGGTTATTACAGCCAATTAACTATATTTAATTAATTATGCGGAAATAGGATCTCTGCTTCGAATAGAGTAGAACTCGTTCCACCGAATTTATATGCATTAAGCAGTGCAGGCACAGCCTATGCGGCATTTGATCATACGACCAAGGATTGTAAAGATAGGAACAATTGTATTTGTGACAATTGCAGCTAATTAAAAATCTTAAATCATTCCTCTCACGTTGCAAACCTAATTCCTTTTCAGGCAGTCACTAGATTCGATTCCTGCAGGAGCCATATATGATTAAAGGGGAAACTTTGAACCCGTGCCCCAAGTGAAAAAACTTTGACTCTAAAACATATAAATCCATAACAGTTACCTTTAACTCTGGTCTTAAAGTTCGCACGAAATTTAAAACGGATCTTATTATTATTGTAGAACTACATTTGAAAATTTTTATCTTAAACATTAATTGTGTCTACTTCCTATCTCATGATAATGTAAACGATTTTTAACTTATGATTTTAACAGAAATTTTAATTTAATCACAGATAATTTTTAACTGCCGTTCCAAAGCTTCGGGTTATAATATCGAAGATTTAAAGAGAAGAAATTTTCTTGAGTTTTTCAGAATGAGTAATTTATTTATTTGCAATACAAAGAAGCATGATTCTATTTTTTTAAAATTAGGATTTGAAAAAGATTTGTCTTGACTTAACAGTAATTTCTTCTACGGTAGTGGACAAAATAAAACAATGAGGGAGCTTTGACGTCAGGCAATTGATGAAACTGTGTCAACTGACGCCAATTGTGATGATTTTATGAAAGTGGAGAATGGTCTTGTGCCAAAGCATTTCAAGAAAAAGACTAAAAGGAGGCCATATGATTTTAAATTTTGGACTGACGAACTCAGAATTCTCAAAAATTTCACTGACAAATTATATAAAATTTCCAAGAAAAAAAATTTATCTTGTAAAATGCCCAAGCCGCTGGAACTAAATGTAGATGATCCAGAACGGAATAGAGGAGAACATTATTATCAGTTAAGAGAAAAAGTGGGAAATATTTTGTAAACACTACTATAATGCTTATGGATCTACCGGGTATCTTTTAATGAACCTGCAACTTGTAATTCAAATTACCTTTGAGTCTCACTATATTACGCTACAAGCTCGTGTAGTGGCAGAGAGCATAAAAAGAATTTGTTTCGCATCTGTTCCACGTCATTTTGAAAACGTCTCCCAAAGAGTCATATTCATCCTAAGATCATACATTTATTGTTGAAAATTGGTATTTATGTGGTGAAAATGCAACACTGTCACTACGAAAGTGGTCTGCAAAATTCAAAAATCGACTATGCATTCTAGAACAATGGTAAGAGATCTTGTAAGTAAATTTGAAACCTTTGGTAGCATGACAGATTATCTAAAGGTAACTCTTAGACGAGAAGAAGGGATTGACGCAACAAGTGATATTATAGCAGAAGAACCAAACACTTCCATTCATAATCTGGCAAGTTAAATGGATATATTTCAAAGCTTTGCCGTCGAGATAATGAGGGCATATATCGAACTTCGTGCTCACAAGATCCAAACTTTACAATGAATCTCAAATACTGCTATCACTCAGTGATGGTACTCTGTCAATGAGATACTGGACCTCATCGATACGGATGAATTGGACACAAGAAAACATGGTGGTCTGGGCAGGTGAACAGACATAATTATCGTTTTTGGGGACCTTTCAACTCTAAATTTGTCAGCGTAAGGTCGTTTCATCCACAAATGGTATAAGTTTAGGCTGCTCTTTGTGGATCAGAAATTATCTGACTAATTTTCTTTGTGTCAACTGTTAAAGCTGATGTTGATGAGCTACTGCCGAGACAGTCGTAGTTTCCTCAAATTCGCAATCTGGGTATGGATCATGCAGGGCGGTTCCTCTCCGCATTGAACAGCCAGTGTATTTTGATGTCATTAACAATGTGACTGGAACCCGAGTTGTTGCTCATCAATAACCAAGCCGTTATCCTGGTGCGTTGCAACAGCCACCTTATTCACTAGATATGAATACATCTGCTTTCGATCTTTAGGGTCATATGAAAGATTTCGTTTGCAAGAATAAGCCGACAGACCTGATTAGACTCAAAAAGTTCATAACTGATGCATTTGCAAGCATTCAAAGAGAAATTCTTGAAATTGTAACTGATCACTTTGTGACTAGGTTGCGCCATTGTATCACATGCGAAGGTTCTCAATTTGAAAACTTTATGCTTGCAAATGCATCAGTTATGCATTATTCCTTTTCAATAAAAAATTTTCTTTAGTGCTAACTGAAAAAACTCAAAAGGTATTTAAGTTACAAATTGCAGATTCAATAAAAGACATCTAATATATCCATCTTATATATCTATACATCTTATATATTTTATTATTTGGAAAAACAAGAAAAATAAATGAAATTGCTATTAACCTTGACGGGGACCAAAATTTTAAAAGAGATTTCATTAGAATTCAAATACTGATAAATCGATTGTGATCAAATCCATACTTATTTACTCAGACGATTTGTAACTTGGAGACTTCCTATGTGTTGGAGTTGTAAAGAAATTGACTGAGGGGGAAGTGAGTGAAGTAATTAATAGTTTTAAAAAGGTAAAATCTTAGATTCTGGATATGATTGATTACAGAAATGAGCATATATTCACAATTTTAGCAAAACTAATTTAACTACAACTTTTAATATTTGTTTCAGACACAATTACTTTTAAAAACCATTCAGAATAATAGAGAAACCCACTATAGTGCTCTGTTTTTCTTTGATACTAAATTCACCTTTGATATATGGGATGGTCAATTTTATTCAAAATACTAAATTATTATCGCATTCCAACTTTCATAAAAAAAATTTATATTTCGTTATTTAATAAACAGAAAAATTTCTAACAGTGAATCCATTATTACTAATAGATTCTGTACAATTGGTAGAGAATCAATTTGTAATAAAAGTCCTGGCCTTTTCGGATGACCTGCGATTGTTTCTTCCAATTACACTAGAAATGAATTAGAGGAAAACACTAATAGAATATTAAGCATAGTTCTTAAAAAACTCAAAGAATTGAAGTTATTGGTTGATAAGTAACAAGATTTGTCCTTAAGTTGAATAGAATAAGGTCTGGTTAAATGAGTTTTAACAGAACTACTTGTTTTAAAATAAATATTAGAAGCATTAAAGTAAGAAATAATCTAAAATATACAAGCCTTGATATAGATAAGTTTTGCGTGGACCGGATACATTTTAACGTTACATTCTAAAATTTTTAAACTTACTGAAATTTTTAATAGAATTGTGCAGGTCGACTGTAGTATTGATAAAAGAATAATGAATTTGTGGTGCTTGTTGATAATAGGAAAAGATCTGTTCTATAAATATAAAATTAATAAAAATAGCACTGTTTTTCTAGCCGAGATGGTGGAGGTTGATTTCTATGGACCTGGGAGAATCAGGAACAGATTAATATCCACACTGAGAGTCTGCCCTCCATTGAGGATCTGCGGAGTGCCAGTCCTAGATCTGCTTTTTAAATCAAAATTAAAAAGAAATTTTGCTTAGCAAGTGATCAGGTAGGGTTCGATTTGGTCAAGGCGTAAGATGGCGACCAAGTAATGAGCTCGTCCATCACCATACGAAATTGACCACATTGGAAAGTATGGGAAAGAATATTCCGAACCCTTATTCTCACGTAAAATTTAAAATCACTCAAGAATATGCTAAAATTAAGCAATATAGTTGGAAAGAATACGGTTTGCAATCAGGCATATGGATCAGAGCATATGTGTATTGCGTTGTCACTAAGTTTTTAACTAATAGCAAATTCTTTTTACTTAACCATCATTGCTTATTCCCCTGTTATCTATATAGATTTTAAAAACTGGACTTACCTTTATGCCATACGATCGACTAAGTATATAGGTACTGAGTAAACGTTTAAATGTCCAGTTATTAAAGAGTTTCATTTGAAAGAGCGTACAGTTCAATACCGTGTTGCCTGGCTTAAAACTCACAAAAAACAGTGAGTATTTCAAAGGATGAAAAATTATGATTCTCTGAGAATCGGGATAATCCGCTGAACCAGACTTGAGGTGTATTTTACTCATTTTATACTTTTTGAGTGGCTTTATTACTGTCATGGGGACTTTTCCTGTAACATCTGGTACGGTTAGACGGTGCTATGGCATAGACGTTTTTTTAATCTTTTTGTAAATGTCGATATCTAAAAAAAGTTTTTTTTATATGTGCTGCATTTCTATATTTGTTTTATATGAAACCAATTTTATTGTATTGTAGATGGAGTGATTTATATTTATTTGAATACATTTTACAAATTTTATATTTTATACGTTTTACATGCTATAAATTTTACTACCCAAATTTTGATATAAAAATATAAATTTGTAAGTACATACAATAAATCCTTCTGCCAAAATTGCTCATGTGCCTCATGAGGTATAACTTTTGGAATCTTCTTATCTACTGCTGTTTTTTTTAAATTTTAAAATAATTTTAAAATTTTTACTGCTGTTTGTGTTTTTAGCTGCATGAACGTTTAGATATACGTCTAAAATCGCTTTTTGTGGCATTTTCTATACAAAAGTCGTAAATATTTTTTATTTCTGTTTGGTTGATGTAATTTTTTAACTTTTATTTTGTGTCTGTTCTTTTAAACTCTAAATATTTGCTGTTAGAGGTTCGCAAGATTTTTGCAATTTTATAGTTAAGTGAACTGCCTATGATCACAGTTTTTGCTGTGTCGTATTATCAATTACCACTCTAGGGTGATGCATGCGTAGTATATATTTTTGCCTTTTATTTCCCCTCTGACCCATTACGGACCTTATATACAATCGAGTAGGTCAGGTCAATACGGATGTTAAATAAAAAAGAATTACTATTGTTATTACTATTTCCCTCTGTAGAGTGATTGAGGAGTTAATTTGATGCCCTTCTACGATCTACTACATTCTTTATATTACACGTATAACATAGGAGTTTCTCATTGATTCTGCAGGTATGAACATTTTCAAACTGATATACATTTTTATGAAACATTACAAATTCTATTCTTGTTTAGTTAACGCTCTAATTATAATTCTATTTTTAAAATTATAATCAAATAAATTTTGGCACAAAATTTAGAAAATCACTTTAGTAAATTATTAGTTTACCTGGGCATAAGTCAGTAAGGCCATTGGATAAAAAGACTTTGTTCGATGGCGCTCTGTACTGCTGATTTCGCACATAGTTCGGATGAAACATATTTTGAAGAGTTGAAACGCAGATCTCCGGCTTTTTTGAAATTAAAAAGATAAGTATAAAGATGCAGCTTTTCTGTGAAGACTTTCGAAAATATTTTCACACGGAAGTTACTTTTATAACACCTTTAAAATTCAAGAATGCGAGACCTTTTTTTTGTTTAATTAATCCTCCCGCACATATAAAAGTTTTAACAAATATTTATGTATAATTTTCAACAATGATTCTCATTGAATTGGGGAAGTTTAAATTATATTCATTACATCATCGAATATTTAATCGCTCGTTTTCTTCGATGGTTAAACCCTATTAACATATCTTTATTGTAATATCGTGAAGCTTATTTTATATTTTAATTCATTAATGTTTTATAGGATTTGAAAACAAAACTCTTTAAGATATTAAGTCACAAAATAAATAAATATGTTAAGGGAATCATGAATATAATATTACTAATAAAAATTAATTTAAAATTAAATAGAATTACTATTCCTAGTCGTCAAAAATGCCTAGTACCAAATAAAAGCAGTCGCAACAGCAATGACTTCTTAAAACTTTCTTTAGTGGGAATTCAAATAAATAATATAAAGGTTACTGTTGAATGTATTTTCCACCATAACCTTGTAACTATATAACATTTTCATACGTACTATCCATAATCGTTGAAATAGTATTGCATCAAATCTTTTTGTTGAAGCTTGCATTTATGAAGATAACAACTACTGTTAGAATGCTTCAAAAAGATAAGAAAATAATTTAAAGGAAAAAGTCCAAGATGATTCATGTAGGAAGTACTGATAAAATGAATCTCCATCTTCCATAATTCAACTGACACCTGATTAAAATAACTTATTTAATTCTTTGTGCTTAGTTTATTGATAAAATAATACATATTCGATGAGTGATGTGTGATAACGTTGAATTGACATACATTTTTTATAAAGTAATGCAGTTATGTGGATTATTCACCGAATCGCTTTTTCTAGATTTTTCAAAAAATTTATAATTGTTTATTGAAAGGTTATGAGTTAGATAAAAATAACAAGACAGAAGGTTATCAGTCAGATTAAATATAAGTCGCCAAACATCATATTTATTGCACAAAATGGTGCATATAATAAAATTTGAAAACAATAACTTTAAAAACAATAATTTGAAACAATAACTTTAAAAATATCCTTTTAACTGTGTATTTTTCTCTTAAAAATAAGAATTTTAAAACTTGCTTAAAATTTATATCAGTGAATTTTTATAAAATACTGCAAATATTAAAACATTATTTGGTGTATTAATTTTTTTTTTACTTTCTCTTATAAGAGATATTACAAAGAAGAAAATATTGTATCATCAAAAAATTTGTTTTCGAGATTTTGATGAATATCCTCGTTTCAAACCTCTCCGAGCCTAAAAAATACTTTTTTAGAATTATGTTTGCCTTTTGAATGCGATAATTCAAAAACGCTGTAAGCTGAAAGGATGAAATGCGATATGTGGTCTTTGCAACAGATTTATAGAGTCCTTTCAAATTTTGACAAATCCATTCACATGAAATTTGCCTATGGTATTCGAATACAAATGACCAGATAGCATACAAATTTAGCAAATAAAGTGTGCATCCATATATAATATCGAATCAAATTCACTTAGAAGTTGACCAACCGTCTTTATATAGTACATTCATATGCGTTTAAATGCGAAACTCAAAAGCGCCATCACAAATAAATGAAACTTAGTGTAATTTTTCTACTAAGTTAGTAGTTCAGTGCCAAAATTTTGTTTAATTTATACTAAGAAGCACAAAACTCTCATATGCGGGAGAGACTCTGGTAATAAACTTCGGAACACTCATTGCGTTCACCGCATTGTTCAAGGTTCACACTTTTGTGTGGTGGGGAAGAATGGTGATAACATTTTTTATAAAATTGTATGCGGGAAAGTTTCGTGAAGACCACTAACGCTGATTTTATCGTAAGAAGTACCTAAATATAACCTTTCATCATTTAAAGTAACAGTTGAATTATATTAAAATTGTGCTTCTTTAAAAATATTTAATCATCTTGATTTATCTATTTAGTGGTTAATATCGATTACATTCCTCATAATACATAATAATCTGTTTTAATGCAGAAGAACATTTGACTGATTATTCTAACAAGACAAAACTTTTTCATCAATACCTGAATAAGATCTCAAAAATTTATTTTAAAATTCCATCAGCACTTTCGACTGTTTGCAAAAATATATGACGTATTTGAAACAGGGGAGTTAAGTGGAAAGAAAATGTCTGTTATCATCCTGAGTTAGAGTAGCATTTTCGAAAAAGAATAATTCAGCATTGTAAAATTTTTTCTTGTTCGATCCCTTTCATTTTTTTCTTCTTTCACTGGAAAAATGCGTGGTATCTCTAGCTATTGTAAAACAATATTAAAGTCAGCGACATGTTAAGTCTCCAGTTTCTAGTAACACTTTCCGAAATACGACAGCACTGTTTGCGAAGTATTTAAAATTTAAAAAGATTAATAAGGAAGCAAATTTCATAAACAATTTTTGAATTGTTCCGAATAATTGAATGCCTTTTTGAAACCATGTTCACGTTTCGTCTCTTTTACTCTGAACTGACTTTTGTTAGTTAGTAGAATGTTTCTATAATAAAAGCATAATTGATTTGAAATACTTATTCATAGTATAAATTTAAATAAAACGTTCCATATTCCATTTTATGTTAGGAAATCATTGTGTTAAAATTGTGTTTTTCAAAAAGTTATCTTATTTTATGATAAACCGAGCAGAATATTTTATAAAATTTACCAATACTGCAGGACTTTCAACTTTTAGTCAATGTTGCGATATAAAATTATTGTGTATTTAGTGTAGTGATGCGAATAACACAATTATTAAACGAAATTGTCTCTGATGGTTAAAACGTACCACAGACAAGCATACAAATAAACGTTCTCATGAAGGCGATCAAAAATACAAATTTTTGTACGAATAACAATATAAAGCGTTTTTACATTTCCATTACTCAAGAAACCGAAAACGAATTGCAGGGACAAACATAGTGATTTTATACGATATTTATAAAGTTTTATTCAAATCTGTATTTTGCATTGGAAAAAAAATCAAGATGTCATTTTAATTTTAATTATAATTAAGATGACAAACTACTAAAAACTTCTGAAAAATATATAATTAATTAGAAAAATTTACAATAGTAATTATTTTGGATCTTCATGGAGGGGAATATTTTTTTAGTAATAACTGTATATGGCTCATGATTTATACTTCTATTAAAATGTTGCAATATTATATAATAATAAATATTTTAAGCTTTAAAAATATTTTAACGGGACAATAATTTAAAAATACTTTTATAAGTAAAGTGAAATATTTTTAGTCAAAGTTGAAGAACTTATACAAAAATTATTATTTAAAAATTACGAAATTTGATTTTTATAATTTTTTTGGAAAAGAAATTTAATATTTAACCTATAACAATTATGTAAATAATATCCAAAATTTTCATTTTATTTGAACAAATTTTCAAAAAATATATGTAAAAAAAAATCGTGTGAACAATTTTATTTAATAAAACTGTATACTTCAATTACTAATATTTCTTTTTACATTGCAAATAATAAAAATTTTATTTTGGTGGATATTTCATCAAAAGCAATTTAATTTTTAAATATCTATAATTTTTATTTAATGAATGCCAGAAATATCGAATGTTCACCATTCACATTTGCCTTAAATAAACAGCGAGACTTTCAGAAAATTTAATTGTGGATTCATGGAATTACTTAAAGTGTAATATGTAAAATGTAAGACTTTTTCAATTGGTTTTGTAAAAAATTTGTAACAGATTTTGCTAAATTGTAAAACTTTTTCATTTTCAATTAATAAAATCAATTTTTCAAATTAATTTCATTAATTTAAAAAAAATTGTTAAATATTCATTTACAGAAAAAAAAATACTGCAGTTACTATGTTAAAAATGACGTACATAGAGATAAATATGAAGTAGAGACTTTACTTTTGGTTATTTTTGGAAAACAGTATAAAATATTTGTTGAGCAAGAAAAAAATTTCAAAGAACCATAGTAGAAACGAAATGGAAAGCATGTTTTATCAGTGACACATCTCCAATTTCCAATACTTTCAAAAATACTATGCTGTTAACTTTTTCCATGGTTATTTTAGTAAATATATTTTCATAAATTGCTTTTTCAATCTGAAAAAAAACCATAAATAAAGAAACTCAGCTGTATTTTTTAAAAATTTATCATACTTATGGTAAATACTTTAAACAGAAGATGATGCAGCGAGTCTGCAACTAATGTTAATAGCTGACATAGTTAAAAAAACAGTCTTAAATTTAAATTATATATACACTTCTATCGGGCTTTTTTTTCTCTCCCTTGTGTGCCAGATGTAATTACCAATATAGTATTAACATAAAAGAGAGTGTGAGTATGTTGGTGACATTCTCTTAACAACACGTCAGACGGTTTATAAATGTGCCATCGTTTAAACACATCAGGTGGTTTGACTTAGAGCTACCATATCTGGTATGGATATACATTGGAAGATAAGGTAGTAATTTTTAAATTTTTAATTAAAAAGTAAATGAAATTTCAAAGTTTTCCGCTATAACTACCGAAAACATTATTATACAACAGATTTTTACATAATTTTAAAATTTAAGAATACTGATGATATCAATTTTGCTGCAGTACAATTTTTTCTTGATTTTGAATAATTTTTTGCACAATAGCACAAAATATTTTACTATATCTACACGTTATTGTTCGACAGTTAAATGTCGGG
The DNA here is from genome assembly GCA_026543865.1 of Argiope aurantia. Lineage (NCBI taxonomy): Eukaryota > Metazoa > Arthropoda > Arachnida > Araneae > Araneidae > Argiope > Argiope aurantia. The sequence continues at coordinate 26,238 of JAPMOR010063307.1, read as the reverse complement.
CAATAGCGAGAGATACCTGTAAAATATTCTAAGGAATTTTGAGCTAATAGGGTCGATTTACTTGTTGAAACACACGCACACACAGAGTGTGTGTGTGTGGCAACAAGTGAGTGAGAGAGAGCGAGAGAGAGAGAAAGAGAGTGTCTGTGATAGGGTTTTAATGTCTGTCACAATTCGATGCTTAAAAATAATTTGAGAGGAGCATGAGCATCAAGAGATTAAATTAAAATTAAACTAATATTCTGGGCGAACCAGTTGATTTCCACATGCATTAGATAGTCTTGTAATTAAATTAAGAGGGATTAATACTCATACATAATAATATAATTTTGTCATCTCAGAATAGAAGCAGTTTCTGATTTGAGTTTTTAAAAAGGGTAAAAAAAATTTTCGTTGTTTTTATTTTTCTACCTGGAACTGTTGTTTTTAACCATTAGACTTAGTTTTATGCAACACTGATGGTGAACAGTAATAAGAAATATAGTTGGGTTTTCGAATAAATTTAGTTACTCAATTATCACTTGATACAGCATAAGTTACGAGCCATTATAAATTTGCCATCTCATTTTTTCAACACAAAGTAAAGTTACAATAAAAGCGTATCCCGTCCTGCCATAGCTCCTGACTGTACTACGTGATTGAATCACTGCAACAGTAACACAGGAAATGCGGCCTATTAGATTATGGCGTCACTTGCTTCGATATAGATCCTTCCCTTAGGATTATGTGCTTTCATCGGAAATCGAGCCATAACAACTCCACTAAGACAAAGACAGTAACCGCTTATTTATATGGTGTTTTCTTATCCACATAATGCCTCTCGAGGCAGAGGAGGGTGTAATGTAAAGTAAAAAGCAATTAGATCGTTTTCTTCTCTTGTGATTGTCACGTCACCGGACTTGATTCTATCGTCTTCTGAACTCGAGAAAATCTCCAAAAATGCGATTGTTTGAAATTTATTTAAATGGATTAAACGGTTTCAGCCGTAAATCGTTATTATTGAATTGTTTATAAACACAGCATTTCAGTACATTTAGAATTAATTGCTAGCTTCAAAATCAGCTAAATTAATTATATGTATCTCATAAATATTAACGCATTTGCATAGTTTTCTTAAATTAATAACGAAATATCGCCACCTTTTATTTATACCTCTTTATAAATAGTTTTAGAAAAATAAAAAAATGCATCTAATTGCTTTATATTACATATAAAATCAAATGGATGGTTTTTAGGATGTTAATTTAATAAATGTTTAAGATTTAAATATAAAATTATTCTTACGAGAAATTAAAATTTATCTTTATAATAAAGCTTTTATTAATTTAGCATTGAATATAAAATTCAGTATATTTTTATTCATTACTATACATATCATTTATTCCTTAGTATAGTTTTTTTTTATTCCTTTTGATAGAACGTAATAGATGGCAGCACACACAGATACTTTTTTGAGTGAAAAGCGTCACATAAATTAGAGATGACAGCACAGACAAATATCGGCTTCCACTTTTTTTTTTAATTATAAACATTGAAAAGAGAAGATTCAGATAGTAGCCCTCCCCCTTATTCAAAACATATATAATAATGCAAATTAAGTCGTATCCAACTTTGTTAAAACTGTAACTTCAAAGAAAAATAGAACATGTGTTTATTATTAAAGCACATGATTCATTCTATATCCCTTTATTGAATTTTTTATGCCTTTCTCAATTTTCGAGAAAGGCATACTCAGTGTGTTTTTATTTATTTCTCTAAAAGCAGAATAAGCTCTTAATTTCTAATTACGTTATTAGTACAATGTATTTAACAAGAAAATATACAACATACATACGGACACGATAGACATTTGTTAAACAGTTCTAAATTCAGTTCGATTCGAACCTACAAACAAAATGGAAATGCTCCTCAGCTGAAATTTCGTTTTCTATCCCTTCAATTGATATTAAGTATCATTTGTCCCATGTATTAATATTTAATGATGATTAATATTATTAATCACCATTAAAAATGAAGCACTTTGTACAATTCATCTTCAAACTGCGCGTTGTATACTACTCTAACTACTCATGTAAACTACACAAATAATAAACATGATTTATCTTCTTTAGCTTTCAACAAAGGAAAAGATCATGATTTTTTTTAGACAGAACACTGACAACAGTTTGGATATTTCATTCTAGCAATGAAATGTATTGTTAAAAATTAAAAATTGTTAAATCCAGGAAAAATTTCACGATATTTAATTGGATACACTAAAAGTAATAATTTTAAAAACTTTAAAAAGGGTGTGAAGTTTATGCACTTTCAAACCTTATTGCGTGAAAATGCCGCAATCTTGAATAATTTTCAATTAAGTTTTCAAAAAATGCTTAAGTTGCTCATTTTATCCTCCGTATTTGAAGCAAATTTGATAGCTCTCAGTCAAAAGATGTGCTTGTCCTGCCCACTACACATAGTGATTTCAAAATGAAAACAATTTTTAAATTCTGTCTAAGAGTCAGTCCATGTGTGCATGAACATTAAATTTCCTAAATAAGGTGGTTGAATGGAAGAAATTCGGCAATGGAATTTTTAAATTAAAATTGTTGATTACTATCAAACCTTTAATTAAGCTTTTCAAAAAGAAATAATTTCCATGCTAAGGTAGGTGACACAGAAATCGTTCTTATTGTTGAATGGCAATAGTCAAATGTAAACAAATCATTATACGAACGTTTTAAACTCCTTCATTAAACCTTTTTACAGTTGTACTTAATTCAACGCTTCGCTAATTAATGAAGCTGCAAAATATTCGAACTCATCAAAAACTCTTATTTATTCAGAGGAAAGAAATTAAAAAATAGGCGCAAAACAAAGTTCAATTTTCGCGAAAATAAGTTAACTTTCGCCTGATAGATAATTGGCTATGATTTATGAAAACTAATGACCATATATTCCAAAACTTTTATCTCACAAAAATGGCTTTTTCATTATCTTAAAAAATACCTTTCAAATGATATCGATTTCATATCTCTGTAATATTTCCTTTATTTTCGTTGTTTTTTTAAAAAATGTAATACATAATTTTTAACAATTATTTTTTTAATATTATGAGAAAATTTAAACTCATCTATCAAAAATTTCAGTCATATGCTTTTACTTATGTTAAAACTGAGATTAAATAAATATTTTGAACATTAATTTCGAAGTAAGATGTTTCATATCCACTTTTTTTCAGTAGTACACTCGCTTTTTAATTTGTATGCGTTATAACTTTTTTTGATTTATTTAGTTCAATTCATATTTTCCGTTTTTCTCATATAACAAAATGAGCATTCTTAAAAATATGCTTTCCACATTAATATCTAAAAGCTTAAAAAGTCAATAATCTGGGTAAACGAGTTAGTCGCGGTTAAGTATATTATGAAACGTTTATGTACATTTACGCTGCAAGAAACTATTAATATAGATATTTTGAATTCCTGTATCCCAGCTTGTTGTCCTTCTATCTACTGAAAATATTAAATGTTTTCATTTCTTTGCACGTTATTTGAGCTACAATTTAAAATGTTGTTTTTCTTCTTTTTTTTTTTTTTTCAAAATTATGGAATTTACACTAGTATCATTGTATAGGTCTTTAAAATAAAATTTTAGTTAAATAAAAGTAGCTGGATAAGATTAGTTTGTGGACAGTTTTCGAAATTGCCTTCAAAAATTATTAAAATTATGAAATGGAAAAATAATACTGATAACCATTCAACAAAAAAAGACGTTTCTAGCAAACTCATATTAGCACAATAAGTACATTGTGCTGCATAAGTAGTTAAATCGTTTATGACCACGAATTATAATGTGACAATTATTTGCAAGTGTTTATGAAAGTTCAAGTCTGAATGCTGGATTTTTAAATGAAATGAAATTTGCATAATATTGTTTTAGGAACGAAAAAAAAGTAAATACAAACTTCTTTAAAAAGGCTTGAATAATGTGAAAAGTTGTGGATAATTTCATTGATGCACACGTAAAAACTAAATTAAATAAAAAGGGAAATCTATGAGAGTGTTATTGAAACTTATCGATGCATACTTTGCATTAAGAAAAGTGCCGGCAATTTTAACATGAATTTTTCTTACCAATTATTGACTATATTTAAAATCTCGTAGGTAGTGTTCCTCAGTTATTTTTTTACTTCCCTTATGGTTTGTCTTTTTATTTTTATATAACCCTATCGTCATAACATCTCCTCTCATTCATCCACCTTTTCAAAGAAGTTTTTGTTAATAATTTTAAAAATTTATATTAGCTTAAAAGTCAGATAACCGAATTCTGCCAAATCCTTACTAGAATTCATTTTTAATTTTACATTTTTTGCATGTCTTAACAAGAAAAAAAATATTTCATTTGACTCAAGAAATGTTTTATTTTCCTAGTCTTCGTTTTAAATTGAGTGATGACTTTTAGCTTTCTTTCAGACACTGTTAAATCACTACTTTAAAACCAACAAAACCGTTGCCTAAAAATTTAAATTAAATTGAAAGATATATTTAAAAAAATGGTGGTAAAATAGTTCATATAAATGTCATCAAGCAAGAGTGTACTTATAAATTACCATATTTCAAATTCATCTGAGTTAATTTTTTCAAAAAATTCATAATAATTCCGGGGGGTGATAATGCACTGAAAATAAATGGTTGTCGTTGAAAAAGTAAAATTTCGTATTTTAAGATCATATAAAAATATTTTTTTATGGGATAATTTCCTCATAGGTTACTGTGGAGAAAAGGCAGAATTTTAGTTAACTTCTAAGAGCTTGAAACAGCTATCATCAGACATAATTCATATGCTCGCAAATGCTTTACTTTTTTGCCTTCGTCTGAACGATTGATTTATGCTTGAATTTAAGAGTCTTTAAATCGATGCCCCAAAAAATGTTTTCAAAAGATAGAAATAAAATAAAAATGAAATTTAAAAAATAATGGTAGAATAGTTCAAAATCTTATTGTTGCCTAGTACCTTAGTTATTTCAAAACATAATGTGTTAATTTTTTTTAATGTAACAAAATTTCAGTACAATCAAGGAAAATTTCCATACAAATAAAATTGGCACCATCGAAAAGTAATATTTTGAACTTTGAAATGGTGTAAGAATATTTTTCTAATTTAATTTTCTCCAAAGTTACTGTGGAAAAAAAAGACAAAATCTTAGTTAGTTTCTAGTTAATTGAATATATAATTAATATTTATAAATCTTAATTAATCTTTATCTTTAATTAGTCTTGAAAATCTGGGCGGTATTCTTTTTCTTGCCTCAAATGATGAAGGTACAAAATTTGGTTGAATTCGGCTCAGTTGTTTAGGAGATATTGTGGAACATAGATATATAAATAGCCACAATAACTTACATTATATTACTATTCGAAAGACTAGACACAGGAAATTCTAAAATGCATTTTTTATTTAGAGAATATTTTTTATGTAATGAATTCATTTGGATATTTCCATATTTATTCAGAGACAAGTGCTCTTATTATGTCCCTTCCAAAGGGGAAAAAATAAGTCTTTATTGCATTTCGTTGGTTAAAAGTTAATTGATTCATTTTAATGTTAAAACAAATATACATTCATGTACGCTAATGTTACTGTTCTGTTACTATCTCACAACATCATTATGCGTAAAAAGAAAATGCTTATCCAAACTACATTGTGAAAAAATAGAAAATCTACATATAGCTTAAAAATAACTTTTATTTACAACAAAAACATTATCACATTGAATACAAGGAACATATAAACTGCACTCATAATACTGATAAAACATAAACATAAAAAATCTCAATGTGAGACTATTATTTTAAATTCGGCATTCGAAGATTAATTGGCAAGTAGCATTCCTATTGAGTGCAAAAATGCATCAAGTAAATTTTGAATAAATTATTTCAACCACATCTTTTATAAAGCTTCTAGAGTTAATTTTTCCTTCAGAATTATAGCAAATTAATAATGAAAAATATTTTCTAGAGTTAAGATACCTGTTGCGTTCTTTTAAGGAATACGACTGTAAATAAAATGGGTTTATTTAATGCTTTTGTCTTCGAATACCGATAAAGCTCAGTTTGTACTATTTGTTGCATATTCATTTACAGATTTTGATTTCAGATGATGGCGATGAACTTATTTAAGTACTGCTATAAATATGAGAAGAGATCCTACTATAAAGGCTTATATCGTTAATATTGGCAAGAACAATGATTTAACAAGGAATATAGACATCCAATGGTAGCTGAGGCATTTATCACTTATTCAAAGTGAAATATGGAAATTTCAAAATGTATACAAATTACTGTTTTCACAAAAACAGCAATTTGTGTACATTTTGAAATAAGGCAAAAGTACTAAACTCTCTCTTCTCAGCTACGTCGTTAAGTATGTAGAGAAATCACTGCATTGATTTAACTTCTGAAAACCTAAATAATTTCTTTAATGAATTAATTGAAAAGTATCTTAAATTTCATTTCCCAGAATTTTGCTTTCAGTGCTACTGAAATAAAGCCAACTCCGAATAAAGTATATGATGTAAATGAAGGTTATTTAGAGAATATTTTTATTTTAAAGAGCATTTTATAGATATAACATTTTTAATAAAATCTTCAAGTCGTATTTATAACGTGTGCATGTGGAACTACGAACTTGCAGCGTGCAATTTATATTCTTAAAAATTCATTTATACAAGCATATGAATGCAAAAACAATAAAAAAATATTCATACATTGAACAAGGACAATGATTTTGATTCGTATATTCTAAATTGAAGATGAGATTATTTACAAATGGCTTTGTGATAGACAAAGAAACAAGCATAAAAATGATATAAATGTGCATGATCTTTATAATGGAAAAACGTTGACATTCTAATGAATCAATTTAAAATATTTTTCCTTTATAATCGTTCAAATGAGTTAGAAACTTACAATAAACAAAATTATATGCAATTTTTGAACGTTGGCACATATATTTGATGAGAAATTTTTTTTGTTTCAATGCTTTAAAAAGCTAATGAAAGCTTATAGAAAAACAAAAAAGCGTCGATTCATGAAAAAATGCAATGTATAGAAATGTTAAATGATCTTAAAATGTTCTAAATGTGATTGCAGTGTAATGGTATAATATCATTTTGATACAAAGCATATTTGATATATTTCGCTGTATAAATTAATAGAGCGGTTTCTGTTTTTGAGAATTGAAATTGAGGAGACGTTCAAAAAAAGCACAGCTCTTATTCTCTGGGGAAGGCGCACACATTGAATGGCTTTGCAGAAAGGGAAACGTGAGTATCGGCATCCAAATTTGGGAGTTCTTCGTCTGCTGGAACTTCTAGATCAAATTTTTGCAGAAGACCGGTCAGAAACAGAAACACTTCCATTTTAGTAAGAATGTCTCCAACGCACATTCTCCTCCCTGAATGAATAAAAAAATGCATTGTAAATAAAGGAAAAACAAATTTATAGCAAAATGCACTATATTTAATTTAAATGTACTCATTAATAATTGTTTATCTTCCGAATTTTGAATGTGCTTTAAATAAAATAATTGGCTAACGATAGTTTGATTGTGTGGAATTCATACATGATTATTAATTGAGAAAATATATTCGAATTTAGAGATCTCAAATGATTTTCTCTACTCTGGAAATGTTTTGCCGTTTAATGAGTAAAATATAATCATTGAAATACGGAATCATTATTCATGGAATCATTTTGTGAAGAATCCAAAACTAAATTTTAACTTTCTATCACTATGAATTTTATTCCGCGAATTCAAAAATTCGTGTGTAATTGCTTACCAACAGAAAACGGCATGAAGTGCTGAGGTTTTACAACAGCTCCGTCCACTAGGAAACGTTCGGGTCGGAATTCTTCCGGAGAATCCCACAGATTAGGATCCATATGAATGGACCACAAATTGGGTATGATATGAGTGCCTTCGGGAATAAAATAGCCACCTAATTGAGTATCTCTGAAAAAAAAAGTATATTTAGTCATTATATTAAAAAACCCATAAATTTCAATTAAAACGTAATTTAAAAGTATTTTTCAGAATTTATAACCAATTAATTTCCAAACTAATTTTCACATCAAAAGTTTTCTATTTATTTAAAAAAATGACGAAGTGGAAATATTTTATTTCTGTACACTAGTTTTTAATCGATTTTTTAATCAATTGCCCGAAGTATAATATATTTTTAACAGAGGACAATTTATAACCTATGCTTTTTTTTATTTATTGAAAAAAACTATTATTTAAAAATGGAAATTTCATTTGTGTTTAAACATATTATCTCAATTTCTAAAATTAGTTTCTGCAAAATAATTTCAAATGAGAAAAAAAAAAGAATGTTTGGAAGATCTACTTGAAATATTATTCAGGGACATTTTTTTTATCTATGAATCTATCATTATTATGTGTTTTAAATTAACTGTATTGTTTAACCGCATATAAAATATAATACTTACTGTAAAGTAGCGTGAGAATTCCCAAGAGGGATGACATTGGCTCTGCGAAGAACTTCAAGAATGAAAGCCTCGGCATATGGCATGTGAGGCAGATCGCTGAGTTCGGGCCTCCTTTCTGAACCTATAACATCATCGATTTCTTCCTGGAAGCGTCTCTGCACAGCTTTGTGCCTCACGAGGAACACAACTGACCATTCGAGGGTGGAGGTGACAGTTTCCAGACCAGCGCTAAAAACATCTCCCATTACTTGATGGAGCTGTTCATCTGATCAAAAGAGATAGTAAAAATTTAACCCAGATGTTACAACAGAAAAAACCTTAGTAAAAAAACTTGTAAAAAAGCTTAAAATATTTTATTCTACTGATATAAGAAAATATAGATAGATAACATTATAATGAAACAAAGTTAAGAGATTATTTTTGAGAAATATATCTTGAGAATTTCAAAAAGTGGCTATTTAAATAAATGCGAAAATGTCCAAAGGATAAAAAAAGTAGCACTGACCTTTAAAAGAAATAACAAAGGCCAAGATTTGCTTTTATCAAATATCCATGAATATTTGATAAAAGCAGCAATTTATATACAATCAATGATATATAATGATAAAAATTTTAAGATTTCAAAATTTCTAGTACATTTTACATTTTATAATGAAACAATATTTTGAAATTGAATTCATCTGGCTCTATAAAAATATTTCAGTCATATAAAGAAAATTACCTGAGAAGAAAGTTTCTTTGTTTTGATGTTTCACTTCTGCTTGTTTCACGAAAAAGGCGTCAACAAAATCTCTGACGTTTTCTGGATCTAAAGTTTCTTTGTGTCTTCGGGCAACTTGAGCGAAATAAGCATCTGTCTCTTTCTTGTTACTTTGGATTTTTTTGTATGCACTTCTGACGATAGGCAAATATCTGAGAACAGGCATAAAGTTGACAGGCACGGCCACTGTTAAGTGCTTGAAACCATCCTCGATCAAGTACAACAGCCGTTTGAAACCTTCATCAGATTCATCGAAGGTGACGCTCATCAACATGGTTCCAACTACGTTGCTAACTGCACGAGCAATTACAGGACGCACATATATTTTAGCTCCTTTTCTAGCTGACAACGATGCCAACAGCTCAGACACTTGATTCTAAAAAAATAGATTTACTTGATCAAATATTAAATTAAAAATGACACTTAAATTGAATAAAGTGAAAATAGTCTTACTAACATTTGATTTAATCACTTCTTTTCAAAAGTGTAGCATTTAAAAATTTCATTTTTTAACATTTTTAATTTATCTTATTAGCGCCTACTAATATCGATAACTAATATTAATCCATTCATAGAAATTATAATTTGATTAAAAAATTATGCGGAGGGCTCAAACATGAGAATTATTCTGTAGGCTTTTTGTTGCGAACAAAAAGACACATTCCCTTAAAAAAACAGCACATTCCCAAGAGAGAATAAGTCATCTAATTAAATAACAAAAAATTAAAATAACTAAAAAAATAATTTCGAACAATATATAATATCAAATAATATATGTTTTTTAAGAAATCACAATAATTCAAACAAAAAACAAATAATGCACAAAATGTAGAGTTGACGAATATATTCAGGAAAACTTTATCTTATGATCAGACAACATACAAAAAGTTAACGATGAAAAGCATTCAAAGAAAAAATCAATTTTCTACATAAATTTATAAAATTCTTTTCGCTGATTTCACTGATTTTGAAGTTTCTTTTCAGGCTTTCACTTTTAATTAAAGCAGAAAAGATTAAACTATTTATTTCTTATTATTTGAAATTCGGTTTTAGTTTAAAGATAGCGTTTAAACTATTCAAATTGGTTGAAAGAAATGATCAATTAAAATATGTCTCTTTATATAAAGTTTGGCTTGATAAGTTCATTGTTCAAACGACTCATTTAGTGATATTAATTTGTTTTAAAAATGTCTTAGTAGAGCATCTCATTATTTATCGAAACTGTCAACAAATCAATTGCAACGCCCTGCCGTACATGCTAATATATGCGCGAGAAGGTGAGGGTTCAATGAACTCCGCCATCGTCCTTGATCTAGTTCCTTCCGCCTTCACAACCTAACAGTGGGCCACCCAGTGAAACACTTTCCCCTCTTTCCCCGGAGACCCGTTTCCCTCTCCCATCACCTCGTCATTGATTGCGGAAGTCTCGCAGGCTTCCCCCACCCGGGGAAAAAAATACCGGTACTTATAAGTTTGCGGGAAAAAAAATCTTAAACTATGCACCGAAAGGCAAGTACAAACTTTCGAGAAACTAGGATAAGATTCCAAGTTAACAAAACAAGTAAAGAAACAGAGTTCCCATCAAAACGTTTTTCAGGTTCTATAATACGGTAACGCGAATTAAACTTAATTTTTAAAGGCCTTTTTAAGAAAGAGTGACCATTGTTCTTCTCAAAATACCTAAAAATCGAACATCATTCTAAATATCAAAAGTATCAGTCTCAAGAATTACCTGGCGCCTGTTAATGTGCAGTAATATAGTACGGGATATTTAAAATTACATTTGATTCCTATTTATGACGTGTTTAAAGTATAAAACCATTATTCTTCGGGAAATCGAATATTTTACATGTTTTAATAGTGAGTAAACATTTCAGTATACGTGTGAAATTTACTACGCTTAATGAATATAAATATTAAAAATAAAAATTCTAATGAAAAAAAAAAGTATTTTTTTTTCTTCCAGTAAAATCTTTAAAAGAAGTCTTTACCTTTTTTAATAGGGAAAAATGTTTTACGTAAGCATCGTAATGATGCATCTATGTGGGACACTACTTTGAAATGTAAATTTCTTTTTTTTCCCTCCGGAATGATTAAAAAGAGCGGATAATACTCATTTGTTTAAAAGATCCTAATGCAATTAAAGCATATCATTACAGATATTAATTATATTAAGGAAATTGTTTCTTAAAACCTGACTTCAAATTTTTAAAAATCTTTCACTAGATAAAAAAAAAGGCAATTTATCAAAAAATATATATAGAAAATTTTAAATTTATTTACTTTACAATCTAAAGAGTATATATTTTTTTAATCTCAGATGCTATCTTTTTAAAATTGTTTATGGTTTTTATATCCCTGATCAGTAAATATAATCATATATGATATTATTTCAAGGAACTAACCTGTATGTTCAACTCTAAAGATGTGCGATTGGGTCCCATATTTCTAGCACCAAATTCTCTCAGAACACTATGCAGAAAAGCTCTCTGCTCGAGCCACAGTTTGCCACCAGAATTAATGATCCCTGAAAAAATAAACATTTCATATTATATTAGATATAAAAAAAATTCATCTTATATTAGAAATCATTCGAAAAAGCATCTAGTACTGAATTAGACAGTTTATGTGAAGAAAAATTTCATCTGCTCTAAAAAGAAATGTATGCAATATTAACAAAAAATAAAGTGATATTTTAAAGATCCAGGACACTTTTTAACTATGCTACAAACAAAATTAAATAAAACACTTAGCGAAGAAATTATTCGCTTTGTCTATAACGGTCAAAATTTAAAGAAAGGCAAGTTTTTGAACTAAATTCACAGATATAACTAAAATTTAGAGAATTTTGTTAGGCTATGAAATTAATGAATCGAACTCACCATAGCCATCCATAAGTCTCGTTAGACTAGTGTCGGGTCGACCAGAAAAGATGGACTGCCTGAAAGCTTCTCGGACAAGTCTTGGATCACTGACAACGACGACCCTTTTCGAACCCAGAAAGATTTGATAGATGGAACCGAACTTTTTCCCCAATTTCGTCAGTTTCAAATGAGAGCTGCGTTTCAGAAACAGCAAGTAACCGAAGATAGGTAGACCCCATGGACCTGGCGGCTCTTTCAGCAAACTTCTGTTGAAGTAGCTTTTCACGATGTATCTAGTGAATGAGAGGACAGAGACGAAGACTGCTACCATGGGAAGCAAGACCCATGTCGAGCTATTGACGTACTGCGAGAAGTGAGTCGCGAACATTGCTGTGATGCGAGGCATTTGACAATTCTCTGTGGTACACATGGGATTTTTATAGGGAGGTACTAACGTTTCAAAGTTGGCCGGCTGCCCTACTATTGGACACGGGGGTCGAGGTACCGCCTCCCTCCCTCTTTGCTGTGCACACCGGGCCAAGTTCCGCTAAAGTTCGGATGACCTCATAAACGCAGAAGCAAGTTTTTCTCATCTGCACGCCCACAGACCTTTTTATTTATTTTTTATTATCATTTTAACTTTTTTATTGTTTTTAAAAATGTTTTTTTTAAAGAAAAAGTTTTTTTCCCCTTGCTTCTATATTTCTATGCCTCGTTCTGCATCGTTTTAATGTGTTTTCTATAATTTGTTAGTATAAGGGAATAAATCTGTTTATATAAAATGAATGATAATTTATGTTAATTAATGTTATGTAAGCAAAAAATATGATACAGTTAAAATTTCAGCAAATATTATGTTATTTTTAATAACATGCCATGGATGTAAATGATGATTATTTATCATAAGATATACAAAAGTAAATATTAATATTTATTATTTATTAAATTAATAATTTAAAATTAAGACACTTTAAATCTGATTTCTAAATTAAAAATATATTTTTAATATATTTTTTAATTAAAGAAGTTATTAAAGTTAAGAATTGAATTTTACAATTTGTTATTCACATTAAATATATTTAATGGAATAATATTGAACTTTTTTTATTGTAATCATTCTTATTTTGTCAATGAATTTCGAAACAAATATCTGATAACTTGGTACTGAAATTGGATCTTTTCTCTTTTTTTTATATTGAAATGTATGATATCAAATAACTCAATTTTACACTCTTAAGTTTTTAATTATAAATTATACCACTGCTGATTTATTTTGCCTGAATGAATTTGGGGAGAGATAAAGCAGAAATATTAATTCATTTAATGATTAAATGTTAATGGTTGATCTTATATGATCATCAAGTGAGAGAGCGTTCTCTAAATTAATAATGTTTACTTTAAGTAAACAAGAAAACACACAATATGCTTTTGTAACAATTCACATTCAATCAATTGATGATTAAAATAATTATAATACAACAAAATATTACGTTGTTTAACCTCAGTTAAAAAAATAAATTAATGATCGATTTCCTAACTTTACTATGATATAAATTCATCTGCGACATAAACAATACTAATTTTTTTAATACTTTAACCAAAAATTCTATATGGCTCTGTAAGCAATGCTATTTCATTCAAATAACTGTATTTTTCTCGAAATTGATTGATTTTTAAGTCCGGGATAACAGTCTGGTCTGCCGTCTGTCATACCACGTTTAAAAATAAAGGGGTAGCTCTTTCATACTTAAATTAAAACCATAGAATTTCTTGTCGTTTTGATAGAAATTGTTGCTGTGAAATTTCTTTTGATAAAATATTATTTTTTATATATTTTTTTATTTTCAGTGTTTCATTATGCACTTCTTTTCATTTTAATTTTTAGTAAAAATTTTGCGAAAACATATTTTTAGATTTTAATTTATTTATTGCTTTAGGCACTACCTAAATCGTTATATAACAAGTTAGTGAAAGGACTGGAAAAACTCCAGTTGCCTTGAAACTCATAGAATAATATATCTCATAAAATATTATTTAAAAAGATAAAGCTGTAGATGGACACTTAAAGAAAGGTTTATTTTTAATGATTAGAATATGAGATCATTTCTTTCAAAATAGTTTGTGTAAAGATGCGTGCATAATTAAAAGGATCAAATGCAGACATTTTAAAGAATTATACCCTGATATAACATATTTGATGCTTATATTATCGCATTTAATTCGATAATTTTTTTATGAAAAGAACTCAATTATAAATGTCACAAATAATTCCTTTTTCCGTGGTGCAAGTGAAACCTCCACATGTTGACTTGCTGTACATCGATTTCACTGCTCTGTTATTTTAGATGCAGAGAAGTTTCAACAAGGTCAAAATTAGCTCTTAATAGGATAACAAATAATACAGAGAAGTAAACAAACTCACTTAACAAGTAGTTGCACCACAAATATATCAATGGCGACGTTGAAGCTTTTCAGAAAACATCTTCTCGGTAACAGATATTTGTAGTAAAATGTCTTTTAATGAAAAGTTTCTTTATATTTTTGACTATTAAAAGTGAAGAAGAAATTTATGTATTACGGATTAAATTTGAGTATTGTGGAGGAAAGACATTTTGTTTTTTTTTATTACAGAGAATTTGTAAAAATGTATCAACTTTTAAAAAACATATCGTAACTTTTCACTTATTTAATTATTTTAGGGAATTAATTCTAAAAATTTTGATTCGAATCAATTAATAATTTTTCAAAGGCCTTTCCATTCGTTTTTAAATTTTCAGTTCCTGAGAGAAATTGTGAAGAAAATACAAAATAAAAGAGTAATATTATCATTACAAAAATAAGGAAACTACATCCTGCTTAAATATGGTTTTCACTATCATTAAAGCGAATAGGAGGTATCTATATCACTAATCATATTGACAGAATTCAAAATTCTGTTTAATAACGAAGCATCCTTTGAAACATGAAATTAATACTTTGATTACATTTTAAAACTGCTTAATCATTTTATTCTATTTTATTATATATTTACAACGCTGTATATTCTTTAATAACAGCAATATAAAAATCTTAATCTTTTTAATATTATGTATGCAGATGAATCAGAAACAGAGTGCGGCATAAGCACAATGATTTCTTTAAATTATAAAGTAATAGAGAAAAATCATCGATTGTATGTAAAAATTAGCCTCTATTGTTGGCACTAAAATACAATTAGTAAATATATATAATATGTTTCTGAAGCCTTTTATTTACTGAAAAATGAAACCTGCATAATCTATTGAGGATTAGTGTGTAAACTCTGTTTGTTCTGATATGGATTTTGAAATATATTTCTCTGTTATATATATGAAATTGAAAGTACATTGAAAATACTTTTTTTTATTTCTTCTCAACCAAGTAAAAAAAACTAGTACTATAAATTTGATTGTGATATTCTTTTAAAGTTAGCTAAAGTAGGAAGGCGAATTTCCTTAGATAATGAACAAGATAATTAAAAAAAAACAAGTGTTTCTTTCCTTTTGCAGCAAATTTTGACAATGCAACAGTATTTTTCTCTTGGTATACATACATAACAAAGTCTACACACACAGATCTGCTCAAAAAGCATGTTTTTTTCTTCTGAAATTCTCAATGATCAGTCGCACCTTAGCCGTTGAATGTTTCCTTCCGTAGAGATGCACTAGAGCAGCGGTTACGGCGGAAGGTAGAGTTCAATGACCTGAGATGGCCAACTGCCGTTAGCCTACTTCGGCCCAGTCACAAATTAAATAGCTCCACACCAGTCTTTCATTTTTCTCTTGTTGATCTCTATTTTTTCCCCTCTCTCCCTATCGTTGACTAATCAGCGTTTGACATTTTATAGTGGGCCGGTCTCTAGGAGATACGATACACGAACAACTATTTTTCTCACATACAATGGCATTCCGGTACATTCAGCAATAGCTTCCTGTCATCTAATCTTTTTTCCAACCATCTTCTGTTATTTACTCGTATTCCTAAAAACATTTTCCCCCAGTATTTTGCAAGTTTTTTTTTTTTTTGAGTGAAAAGAAAATATTTGTCTACAAAAACGATTGCAGATATTAACAACAGGTTAGAAGTAACATTTCGAAATGTTTTGCGACTCCAAAGAGCACAGCTTCCGTTAAAAAAATAATAGAGTCCTTCTCCCACCCTTGCCGACTAGAGAAATTTTAAAAAGAATTGTAAAATCTTAAGGATTATTTGAATTGAAACCGTTTTTTTAATGGTTTGATCTGGTTATATAGTACCATTTTTTTCTGGAAAAAGATGAAAACTATAGAAAATGATGTATGATACATTTTCATGAATATAATAGTTACAAAATAGAACATTTAGCACGAAGGAAAATTATGAATATTTATTGAAACAAAGAAAAATATCCATTGAAATGAATCACAAAAAAGGGCGCCAGCATAAACATAAAGAATAATATTAGCATAAATTATTTTTTTACAAAATTTCAAAAAATCAAAAATATTTTTTTATAATTTAGTTTCATTTGTACATATTAGTAGAAAATGCACAAATTTGCAAGTAAATAATTCGAACAAAATTACACTGAATTTCATTGCCTAATTATCACTTCTTTAGTAGTTGTAAAAAAATTTAAATAAACTAAATTTTCAGTATTTCATGTAGATAACTTTCCATAACAATATCGATTTTCTTAATTATTATTAATTTTTTCTAAAAATTATTTTAACTAATTAAAGTTCTGAATTTATTTTTGTTTCCCTAAATTATTTTAAAAATGAAAAAAAAATATTTAATGAAACATTAATATTTGCTTACAGAGCATGTCACGAAAATAGTATGAAATTCTATATCTTATTGTTTAATATTGTAGTTTTTATTCTTTTTAAAAAAAAAAATTTTGAATTAAATGACTAAGTAATTCCTTCATAGTAGCTTCCTTTACTCTGTTGAAATAATTCAATAATATACGAATTTTTTTCTTACTACAAATTTTCACGGCGCAAATTTGATGAATGATTTTAAATGAACAGTCAAATTCTGAAATAACAGTTTTAGGAAAGACATAGTAAATCTCAGAAATTCCAAGTTTTTCCAATTACAGCCAAAATTGTTTTCTTAAAAAGGGCCAGGATGTATTGTAAATATAAGGCACAGAAATTATAAAATGTACAAAAGAAACCAATTTATTTGCAGATGAAATTTCTATTTAATTATTCAGTATGTTTACAATAATAATTTTTTAAAGATTGCATCTTTAGAAAGTCTTTAGAGACTTTAATATTTTTTTATTTGCTCAAGAAATAATTCTATTCAAATTGCCATACTATCAGAAAATTTTGATTTATCTTGATAAGGAAGAGTAATTTTTCGATTTTTTCAAAGCTCATTTGAATATTTTATCAGCAATAGATTTCTTTTTCTTTTTTTTAAATATAAACCTAAATTAATTTTCTCTCTTTCTCTGTGGAAATAAATACTTCTGTCTGTCATAAAATGAAGTGTTAAGTATCTGTCATTTTCCTCTATAACTCAAAAATGTTTGATGTTCTGGATTTGAAACATTTAAAGTTTCACAATAGAAACCTCAAATAAATGAAAAGCTATAAATTTCTCGTTTTGTACTTATTTCCCAATTAAAAAATATTTCTTTGAAGTACCACAGTAAATTTTAAGAAATGTATTCTTGCCATAGAATAGAATTATTTATATTACTTTACAGAATATAAATAAAATATTTATTGGTAATAAAATGCAAATAATTTAATTTCTTCTTGCTATGTTATTTTTATAATACCTATATTATTTTTACCATAATAGTGATATGCTTATGATGAACTGACAAATGAGCTAACTAATCCAAGTTTAAAAAAATTGGAAGAATGAAATTAAATAATTTATTTTGAGCAATTGTTCCAACTAAAAAAAATCTTCTCTGCAAACAAAAGTTTTATAAAATTTAATTATTAGTGCATCAAGTGTTTCCGTTGTTTATGTACAGATGTGCAGATATAAATATGTGTTCATTACACCGATATTTGTTTGATACAAATTAATTTAAATTGAGAAAATTTAAACTTTTGAAAAGACTTTTAATTAATTCTAAAAAAATTAAAGGCTTATTTAATCGGGTGTATTTTTTAAGCATCTTCAATTAGAGTAAAAATTTTTGTTTAGTGTTATAAAATGAAATGAATGATGCCAGACAACAAAAATTTCATTTTCTACCATCTTTCACAATAAAATTATCAATACATAAATTGGAAAAAAAGCAAGAGAATTCCGGAAACAAAAATTATTTTCATTATAAAATTTTACATGCACATTTTTTTCAGTATGAAGCCTCAAGATTATAATATAAGATGGTGAAATAATTGAAAATACCACCTTGTTAATTGAAAATACCACGTATTCATAATTTTATTTCTGAGTTTGATTCTTTTTTTATTTCAAAACTCTCTTCTTCATTACTTGTTTAATTTAGATATATGTAGCAGTTATGAAAACTCATTCTTCTCTTTATCAACAAGATCCAATATGACTTCTTACAAATAATCTCTCTAAGCCAATGTTTTATTCGAGAATTGTTGTGTCAATTCAAAGGGGGAAAAAAGAAACAGTAGAATTTTATCTATTTCTAGAGAGAATTAAGAAACTTTTATTGCTCTCGGAGGAAAGTGTTGGTCGCTACTCACTCTTCTGAACGCAGATAGTGCCGAGCTATTGAGAAAGCGAATGTTCAGGTCTTGGAATGGCGTCTAGAGGATTTGTTGATAGTCTGGTTGGAACCAACGGGTTTTATTTCGAAAAATGTCATCCCAGTTCACTCATCGGGCATTCAGAGGCACAATTCTTCCAGCCTATGGCTATTATCCACTTTCACCTCTCTTGACAAACAAGAGCTGCTTCGAAATCTCGGTTAAGCGAACGCCTGTAAACTACCTCCGCGGGGCATGCATTAACTATTTCGGGCTGAAGGAGAATCGAGAATCCAGCTCTGCCAGTTACTCTTGGTGGTTTTCTGAGCACTATTGCACTAAAAAGATTTAAATGAGTTTTTTTTAACAATCAATTATTTTTATATACGTTTGGTGTTTCTTTCTCTGCAATATTTTTTATTATGAAATGAGCGGTGAATATTTACAGTCACGCTATGAGTCTTTTTATTTGGGAAAATACATTTCTTTTTCTTAAATTTTTCTTAGAAAAAAATAAACCAAAAAAAAAAAAGAAATAAAACACATTTAAAAAGAACGGTCCGAGTGTAATCAAATTAATTTCATCTTCTTCAATGAAAAGAGAGGAATAATAATAAAAAGGGAAAAGCAAATATGACTATTTTCCTTAAAAAGTTCGTTTTCCAAAAACGTTTAGCAATACAAATGTATGATAAAATTTTTGTTAGAATCATTTTCTAATCAAAACTTATAGCAAAAATGAAAAAAAGCACAGTAAAAAGGATAAAACGATTTATTTTTAAACTGTTTCGCTTGTTGTTTAATGTTATCTATATCTATCTATATCTATACTTATAATAAAACTCAATGTATGTGTGTGTGTGTTGGCGCTCTGCAGGCCAGACCATTCAACCTACAGCTACCAAATTTGGCACGTGTATACCTTGGAGGCTGGGAATTAATTAATAACAACAAAGATGATAAATAAAATAAAACGCTTGGTTTTATTGAAAAATATCTTTATATTAATTGCAATTTCATCATTTCCACTTTAAATTAAAGTTGAAGTTTTATCGGAAATGACAACAAATTGGTAAAATATATATAGTAAATTGAACGAAACAATCTAAACAACAGTATAAGTTTGGTATGACTATCAAAATTTGAAGATTAAAAATGTTTTGTTTGAGAATCTATTAAGAGACCAGTTACTTAAAATATTTAATTGAAAATTGTAGCGAGCGGTAATACTGGCGAAACGGCTGGTCGCCAAAGGCGGCTAGTACTTATAATAAAGCTCAATGTGTGTGTGTGTGTGTGTTGGCGCTCTACAGGCCAGACCATTCACCCTACAGCTACCAAATTTAGTACGTGTATACCTTGGAAGCCGGAAATGTGCACCTCGGGGTTATTTTTTCGAATTTTTAATTAGAATTTTGTTTATTTAAAAATTAAGCGAAATTTTGTCGTGTGTCTGCTATAACTTCCGAAAATATTATCGCACTAAAAAGATTTTTACATCAAGTTAAAGATCAAAAATTTATCTTTTAAATGATACCAATATTTTAACCTTAAAATTAAGTTTCTATTTTTAATTAATTTTTAAATAATTATTTTAACTATATTTTTCAACAATTTTTTTCGTACAAAATAAAAATAAAATTTAAGCTGCAAGAACACGTTTCGCATTCATGGGGGAAAATTAGCTATTTTCAAAGTGTTGCCATCACATTGATTAAAGCTCCAATTAAAAATAAATTAAATCTTTTTGGAAATGAAATCTGCAAAAATATAATTTTCAGCACGTATCTGTAGGAAATAAAACAAATATGAAATATTATTTTTTCTAAAAAATAAATTTAAGAAAAATTATTTTATGATCTTTTACACTCTCTATATTATTAATCCATTAAATCATTTATATTTTAAGGCAAGTTTTGTTTAATATGAGCAGGATATCCATTCAAATCATGGCCATAAATCTAATTTGTAAACCTTTAGTAATAGACACAGATCTGCTAAAATGGTTTAAATGGAAAATGATTATACTTTATGTAACTTGATTCAATAAATGCTCTAATAAATAACGAATTTTTGATTTTAAATAAAACTTCTGCTGTGGAAATCACGTTTAATAAAATGTTCTTGAAACACTAATATTTTAAATAAAAAGAGTTAATTTCCAATCAATTAAATCAATCACTTAAATTGACTGATTTATGAAAATTTGAATATCACTATTCAATAAAAAAAGATAATTTTAGATTTTCCATCGATCGTTTCAAAGAAAATACGCCAATCAGCGTGCAGGTTTCTCAAGAATAATTGGCCTAAGTTTATGAAAATGTTGAGTTTTTCGAAATTTTTACCATTCAAAACTTCATAAATAAGTCTTAGTTGATCGTGGAAAATAGAAACATTCATTCATTTATTTAAAATTAGGTGTGTCCAGAATATTTCTCAGAATATGATACCTTACTGCATTAAATTTAGACTTCATAATTAATGAAATATATTTTCAGGCCGGAAGAAAATATTATTATTGATTTCATTTCAATCCTTTTGAAAGCAAAAACTAAAAACTGAATTTTATGCTGAATCTGAGAAATTTTTGTTGAATTATTCTTTGAGATATTACATAAATTATGAAAAATATTTTGTAGTTCACATAAGACTTAAATACCAAGAGATTCTGTTTGCAATACTCATATTCAATAATAATAATAATAAATAAATAAATAACGATAAAAATGATAAATAAAATAAAACGCTTTGTTTCATTAAAAAATATCTTTACATTAATTGCAATTTCAGCATTTCCATTTTAAATTAAAGTTGAAGTTTTACCGGAAATGACAACAAATTAGGAAAATATATATAGTAAATTGAACGAATCGATCTAAACAACAGTATAAGTTGGATATGACTATCAAAATTTGAAGATTAAAAATGTATTGTTTGAGAAGATATTAAGAGACAAGTTATTTGAAATATTTAATTGAAAATTGTAGCGAGCGGTAATAATGGCGAACCGGCTGGTTGCCAAAGGCGGCTAGTGTAATAATAAAAATCAATAAACTATATTCTGAAATATGTTGATTTATTTGATATTTCGAATTATAATATTTTTACACCAAAAATGTATACATATTATTTTTTAAATTACTCATCAACTTTTTTTTCATCATTTTTCTTAAATAAATTTCCTGCTTAGCAATAAAAAGGAAATATAACACGAATTCAGTATTTTTTATTTTTATTTGATTTAGTTTCTCTGTTTACCAAAATATTACAGTTCTAACAAATCACGATGCTAATTTTAATAAGGTACAATATTTTTAGAAGTATTTTATTGTAATTTTATGTATATTAGTATGGGTGAACATTATGTTTCATAATAAATTCATATTCAAATTCCTTACCTTCTGAAAAAAATATCATTATAATAAGACATGGTTTCTTTTGCTTATTAGCAGTCCACGGAATATTAAGGAGAGGAAGAAAGAGATTTTACTAGAATGATAAAACAGACGCCTCACCTATAAGTACACATGAAACAGAAAAAAAAAACCCAATATTTTACCTGTCTGCACAGTAATTTTGCGTTAATATCATTGCATGGGAATGACAAATATCAACAAATCCAAAATGTTAAGAACATTTAACGCTGTTTTAGCAAGACTGTTTATTTAAATTAGTGACAACTCACTAGAATCATACATAGATTCGGAGAAAAAAAAAATTATTTCATAAATTCGCTCTTTCTCATACATAATATAATTTTTATTAAATCCTGTCAATATCTTAAAATTCTAATCCTGTAAAAAAACAACAACATCAGTAACCGTAAGATCGGCATAAGAAAATACTGAAAAGCATTAATTTATTTAAATTCAATTTTTAACCGAACACTGAAGTCTAAATTGAGTAGGGGGGGGGGGCAAATTTCGCACCCTTTTGCACTAAAATGTTTAGTCACTTTCCAAAACATTCAAGACAGAAAATTAGAACTAGGCAAAAAGCTGCATCTCTTTAACATGAAGAATAGGGAAAATTTCACATAAAACTTTTGGTAAAAAAACAATAATGACATTCACTCTTTCATAGAAAATAGACGTTCATAAGTGTGTGTTTTATAATCTTTTATATGTCTTCTGTCAGTAATTCTTTTAAGCACCTAAAAATACTAAAACATGTACAAGGTAAGAGTATCAAATAAAAACGCATGCATTTTATAAAAAATAGCATAGTAAAAAACGGTATAAAGAATGAGATCATTTCTGTACCAAGTGGGTATTCTCTATCTGTTTTGCGAAAATGATTTAAGTTGTAATTCTTTAATTAATAAGATTTCCATAGGGAACTTGAAGATGTTTAGCAGGCCAACAAATTTCAGAAATATATGGAAGCCTGAAGGCTGTCGCAGTCTTCTCAGATGGCTTCCACAGGAAAAGGAATTTGTAAATTCCCGTTTGTATTTTCATTGAAGAAGTTATATTTCAAAGAACGAAATTATTAGTATTGAACCATCTTTCTACTCCGCTGCTACTGAATAATTAATTTCTTAATTATTCCTTTATATTACTAAACTTGAAATATCCATTCACCAATTTCTTTTTACAATTCCGTTTTTACTGATTAAACTCTAAATCCTATCTTTCATTTTTAAACATAATTAAAATAAATGTCTGTATGCAGTGCAAAAAATAGGTCTGACCCATTTTATTAAAAAAGAAACAATACATTTTTAATTTAATATCAAATTGGTTAAAGTATTTTGAAATGCTATGTTATTCAAGATGAAATTTTTATCAGAAGCAACCGTGTATCTGTGTGTGTATGTGTGTGAGAAAAAAAAACCGCTTTAAAAATATTAATTTAGTATTTGTTTGTCCTCTTATAATCATAACAAACTATTTATCCAACCTAAGATAAACATCTTACTGAGAATAAAAATGATTGTTTCCTATATTCTATCGTCTTTAAAAGCAAGTTCATTTATTTTCTATTTAGTAAAATTCAAATATTTACCTAGCCGTGTATTCAAATTACTTTCACGTAGTATTATGCCACAAGTGAAGGTTAATGGAACACAAAATTATTTCATAATTCGTCCTTATTAACTCCAAGAAGTCAAAACGTTTTCCCGTTTTTTGGAGATAAAAACATCTCGCTATATACTACAAATTCATACACCCGAGTTCAAACAGTCTCTTCAGGTAAATCAGAATGAAAGGTCAATATCCTGAGATAAACATTTTTCTAGTACACATATTGTTCTCCCTGAGCAGTTCATTTATAAACAGGCGAGAAACAAGGCGACGTCGAGACGGTCCGAAGAGGTCAGAAACCTCAAAGCAAAATATTTCCGAAACGAAAGGAAGGGGGTTTGTTGTTTGTTGTACTACAACTGCCACCTGTCGGCAAGGTCGCGTCTTCAGCCTTTCCCTTTCTTGGTTCACCGACCCCCAAGTAAACAAAGTGGACTCTTTTCACGTGACGTCGATCCGAAAAGCCCACACGTGACGAGGCACGTGACCCGAGGACCTATTTTACCACTTCCCCAATTTTGATATGGAGGCAACGACCTCGCTTACTATGCAAGAAATCTCGTCTTTTTCTTCCGACCTTTTATCCTTACTCATCGAGATGTAAATTTAGATGCGCGCCTCCAGGCACACGACTCGTAAACAACCAGTAACACTTCCATTTTCACTGAGCAATCCCGAAAAGATGATTCGTCGAGAAGAAGGGATGGGTACCTTCCAGAAAAGGAGGCGTTGCGCATATTTTACTTAAAGACATTCAAAGATTCCAATATACTCCATCGATTCCTTCTTTTCCCCCATGTCTTCACTTCAAGAGAGATATTCTTCAGTTTAACTTAACAATTTATATATGCTGTCCTACATTTCTTTCTTTTTCTGGTTACGATTATAAGATATATGTAAAACTGTTTTCCATGTTAAAAGTCATGTGTAGGATTAGATTTTGAGTTTCCACTTCCCATTAAACATAAATATTTCAAGATGATCGATTTTGTATTGGATCTTCTGCCAGTGCCCATGACATATTTACATTGTAATATTAGTGAAAGGAAATTTTAGAAAAGTAGTTTTTCAAAAAACTATTTCATTTTACATTAGATTTTTTTCTCTAGTTCTCCTTAGTTTCCATACAGATATTCAGCTTATGTTCTCTCCTATATTCATTATAATTCCTTAATTAAGTAGTCCTTCTTGCTTTTTTTATATTCTCTTAAATAGTTTATTGAATCATCTGTATTAATATTCATTCGGAACGACTTATACACTTCTATGAAATGAAGTATTCATGCCTTTTTCAGCAAAGTTTGTGAAGTGCTATATAATTTTGTTACTATCTATAATTATCTTTAAATTTTAAAGTTTTAAATAAATGAATCAACTCGAAATAAACGATATTTTTTAAGCATATGTACTCATATTTTTTGGTTCCTTACTTTTCCTTCGATGTAAACAAAATTTTATATGACGAAAAACTTTACGAAATCTCGGAGTGTTAAAAGTTGTTCCACTAGCATTCACCAATAAGTCAATAATTTATTTTTATTCATATTTCTTTTCTTAATTTTGATACAAAATCATTATTAGGAAAGTTATGTATTTTAAGATTTTCATAAATGAAATTAAAAAAAACATCCTAATTAAATATTTTACGGATATTCTGTCTTGTTTTAATTTAATTTGCTTGTAGTTATCAGAATTCTATCCTAGTTCACTAAGTTCATCCCCATCGAAGGCATAAGTTTAAACGCATCACAAGTTCTAAAATTTCTCAATATTTCAATTTATTAAAATAAATCAAATATCGCAGATAATTTTAAAAAAATATTTTAACATGCTCACATTAAAATGCTTTTGAAAAATATCTGAAGCCAAACTATGCAAAATCGATTATTTAAAACGCGGGGAGGGGGATCATGTTCAGTATTATTATAATTGTCTGTAACAACGAAAGACAAAGAAGTTAATTCTTGAACTTGGAAATAGTTATGCTTTCAAGCAGAGCATTAGTAGCAAAACAAAGTATCAAACACAAAATTCCTGCTTTTAATAGAAGAAATATTTAAACAACTGTAACTTCGCATCTAAATTGTTAAAAAGATAAAGCAATTTCTAAAAAAAAGTTTTTATGAATGAAGAAACCACAACAAATTCCACAGCAAAAGGAAGAATTGCCGAAGTTCCATTCAATCATATCGAGAAATTCCTTTACATGGCAAGCTCCGGTTCATACAACCTCTGCAGCGACCCCTTTTGCTACCCCTTGGATGCTGAGGGCAATGACCGAGCTCCAGAATGCGCGGGAAAAAAAAGTATATCTTTACTAAACTCTATGACATAATGCTTTATATTATGCGAATCACGTTCGCTATAAAACCTATTGCGTATATTTTTACTTAC
>JAPMOR010063304.1:0-15029 GCA_026543865.1 Argiope aurantia | reverse complement strand
ACAGCCACGGTACAACCCTTCCCGAAGGAAGTACGTCCCGTCATCGATGGAAGGAGCCAGATCCCCCACCTTTTTGTGTACCCTCCAAGATGGGGAGATCCAACCACCATACCGGAAGCATCTCATCCTCATTTCGAGTCCCCCCCCCGCTCCCGGGGTTTGATAAATAAACTTAAATTAGATACTTACTTTGCCTTCTCGTATTTCTTGAGCCAGTTTCGATGCAGATTTCAGTAATAAATGATTTTTTATGGGAGGTACAATTTTGCCTCTTCCACCGTAAATAAGGATTAATATAGAATTTTGAACGAAACAGAACACAGATAATAAAGTGTGTAATATTCTATATAGAATATCTCCCATCCTTTTGAAAACTGGTTCGCAATGAAAAGTTATCTCTGAAATCAAATAGACGAAAAAGGTAAATAATATGTACTAAATTTTAACAAAATACAGTTTTCACAGATAATTAATTACTCAGAAAAATCAAAACTATTTTTGAATAAGAATTACTAAAAATTGGTAAGTCACAGTCAATAAGGTCTAAGAAGCAGAAGTATCTACTAGAGCAACAATCGGAGCGAAATAAACCAGCAGGAATGGTTCTCTAAAACTTCCTTGGATATACTCTAATAATTAGTTTAGTTATATTAACGTCCCGTTTTAAAGCCTTTTTGAATTATCTTTGTCGCAGTCCTATGTTTTTAAAAAATGTGTTTTTCTAACTTAGGGAAATCAAAAACGTGGATATTCGTCAAAAACTAACTTTAAAAAAATTTAATAAACAGGTTTAGCGGCTAAAATACAGGTGTTTAAAATTTTCTGAACTAAATCCATCAAATTGTTGATTGACTTTCGGTCTGTAATTTCTTATGTGTGTAAACGCAGTTACTCCTGATTTAAATCAATGAAATTTGGAGTGTTTTATCTAAACAACAAATGTAATATCATGCCAAATTTTGGTTTGAATCAGCCGGAAACAAGGGCACCAAAAAGTATAATCTCACAATAGATTTAATAACCAGCGAGATCTGTCTACACAAAACTTTTTCACATACTCTGTAATAAACTTGTCATGACAGAGTGCACCTTACACGGCTGTGATATACAATACTTACGGAATATTAACCTTTGGCGTGAAATTAGCATCTTTACTGAATCTATCGTGTTGTCCTTGGCGAGTTATTTGGCGATTAATCCCTGGCATGACATTAATAGCATCCGAAAATAGAATTTGTGCTTTAGACATATTTCGCCCAACCAATTCAAACAATAATTTGATACAAAATTGCATTTGTAGTCACAAAACCTCATATCAGATTTGATATATTTAAGTTAATGCGGTTTTGAAATATCGCGTTTGCATGTTTCTAGAAGTATAAACAGATAGACGGTCAACTCACAGATGAATTTGGCAGAAAATTTGACAGGTGTCTGTACAACAGATGTTAAATCTGTACCGAATTTTATCTATCTGTTCTCTTCGTTTTATAATTATCTGTTAACTTATATTCGAACATACGGTGCCACGGACTTCTTCTGAACAGATTTTACTCAAAATTTGATGTAAAGACCGTATACCAAATTTCAATCATCTAGCTCAAAGCGTAGAGATGGGCATTTTCTAAAAATGTGTTTTTTGAACTCGGGGAGCTCTAAAAGGTGGAGATTCTTCGAAATCTCGAGTTCGAATCTTTTTGACGATTACTATACTTTCTCTATATATTACGTATAATGAAAAAGTAACAAATA
This sequence comes from Argiope aurantia, assembly GCA_026543865.1. Lineage (NCBI taxonomy): Eukaryota > Metazoa > Arthropoda > Arachnida > Araneae > Araneidae > Argiope > Argiope aurantia. The sequence continues at coordinate 13,277 of JAPMOR010063304.1, read as the reverse complement.
TCCGAAAATCGAATATGTATTTGGGACTCCTTTTTTCGAACCAATTAAAGCCAAAATTTAACTTACAGCTTCAACAAGACTGCTTACCAAATTTTATTTACGTTAATCATTGTGTTTTTGACACATTGCGTTTGTGTATGCATTCGAAAATACAGGCCGACGAACGATCAATCTTTTGACAGATTTGGTTAAAAAAATTCATTAACATTCTATACTTTAGATACTGTTTTCATGTGTTTGTTTTATATGTTCGTCTGATTGGATTTCGTAGCAAATTTGATAAAAGTCTTCAAACATAATGCAAAGGCTAAGCAAATTTCATTCATTTTGCCCAAAGAATTTTTCGGTTATATTGTTCACAGAAAACATATTACAAACATATTTTTTTTTTTGATTTAAGGGTGTCAGAGAAACGAAGACGAATTTAGAGATCGAGTTCTTCGAGGATTGCAATGCTTTCTCGATGTATATTTCGAATAAAATAAAGTGAAATGATACATCCTAAATAATTTTTTATAATCAGGTGATATGCCTCGTATTGCTTGGAATTAAAATGTTTTAGTGTGAAAACAAATTTTATATAAATTACTATAATACATTCAATCTTTTTAAATAAGCCACACCATTTGATTGACTGCTCGTGGCCCTGGCCACTTGTAATCGCTTGAAAATAAAGGGTTAAATGAATCTATTCTTTTTTTAAAAAAAAACTCTTTTAGGTTCCATTAATGTTTCGTCAAAAGAAAGAAATTCCAAAATATATGAAACAGGAATTTAAACAAAATAGTGATGAAATAGATCAAAGTTTTATTGTTGCCCTATTTAACCCTTTCTAAGGCCGTGGGAAATATGCTTCCTACCAAATTTATCAATCTTTGTATGAAATTATGTAGGTTAGCATAAGTTCTGACAAATTTTTTTAGAAAGACAGAAACTTAGATGCTTCAATTCCTTATCTCACACAAAATGATGTGTCTTGGTTTGTCACTTAATTATTAATTAACCAAATTAATTAATTAATCAAATTAAATTTATCTAATAAGCTAAATGAATCCCTTTTCTTATTCTAATTTCAAGCCTAAAATATTTTAACATAATATGACTAGAAAAAAATGGTCCTTAAAGGGTTCAAAGAAGTCTACATTAAATTTTAAATAAATAATAACAATGAAAAAAATTGTACCTATAAGGAATCTGGTATCATTTACCAGATTTTTAATTTTTTTTTTTACTCCTAAGTTACGGAAGAAAAACGGTAAAATTATGATTAATTTCTAATTAATTGAATATTTTATTAAAAATTAAACTTTTAAAAAGGATGGTATTCTTTCTCTTGACTTAAACAATAAGTGTGAGAAGTTTGATATAAATCGGCCAGTTGTTCAAGAGAAGATATGGAACATACATGCGGAACCACAATGGCTTTTACTTATATAAAGGTTTAAATCTATTTCAAAAGATTTCATAAAGTGATTTAAATTCACATTATTTTATTTGTATGAAATAAGTCATTTTTTATTTCAATTAGTATATATAATTCTTATAATTAACAGCAAGTAAAATTTTTCTTAATAGTTCGAATTCTGACAAATTGCCCCTGTCTTAATTAGAGATTTTTAAATCATATTATAGGTTAATCCTATATCCAGCCTATGGATACCAGCTGGTTCACCAGGAATATTCATTATACTCAATTTCATTCAAGAACTTCAAGATTCCTTTAAACAGTTTGATGTTAAAAAATAGTGTTACTTTAATTGTGTCGCTTAAATTTTGTCTATTGTGCATATGAATCTTTTTAATTGACATCCTTCCTATGACATCATAGCGCTATTAAAAGCCAAAATGTCTGGTTCATCCATTTTCTGAATTTCTCAATATTAAAACTTCACTTTTTTATTCGTCGTGTAAATTACACAGATATTAAAACAGAAATCTTCTTTATCATTTATGGGCAATGGAAGAAATTCAAGCGATTAAATATTTCAATAAACAATTAAAATTATTTGAATTTCATGGCCACAATAAAATCTATTGTATAAAATTTGAGAAAAAATTATTTTTGGAAAATAATTTAAATTCTGAAGAAAAAAAAAATTTTTTTTGAAACAGTATAAGATTTTTTTTTGTATAAGTATAAAATTAATTTTTGTACATAGCAGTTCCAGAAGTTATCAGAACGCCAACATACAAACAACAAAAATGCCAACAACGAAAAACAAATTAATTAAAATCGCTTCAAGCACATTCCCCTTTTCCAAGATATATATGTGCCAAATTTGGTAGCTGTAGATCAAACGGTCTAGCCTAAAGAGCACCACCAAACAAGCACATTCTTCTTTATTATTGGTAAAAATAAGAATATTTAGACTTTACAATTTCCTAATTTCTGTAATAAGGATCCAATCTTAAAGGAAATCTGGTTTCATTCAATACTTGTCACCTTTGAGGTTCATCTAATTCTTCTGGAATGTTGTAATGTTTAATTTGAAATAAATGATCTATGTAAAATTTAATGTTTATATCTCTCAACAAGGTATTTTTAAGCATCAAATTGTGACAATCTGTACTGTTCAAATGGTTTCAAGCATATTGTGTTTATCACGCGCCATCTGAAACGAGTTGAGTCCCATGACATCATAGAGTAATAAATAAATTGGAAGTCTAGGCTAACCTATTTCGAATTGCACGTTGTCTTTTGCGGTAATGTAATGCCATTTTCTGAATCATCATATAAATAGAGCTGATAATAAGTAAATTTTACTAGAGTTGCTTTAAAATTTGTGAGAAACGCGAAGACGATGAGTGTCATAAAAAATTAATGGTTAGATTTGAAAATATGAAACATTTTAGCTTAGCAGACAATTTTTTACAGACTAATTTCAAGTAGTTTAGAGTAGAAAATTTTTTAGGCAAAATGAAAAATAAGAGATAACGCGAAAACATTATTGCGCTATGGTTTTCCATGATTTTAAAATGGGATTAAATCAAGAAAATGCATTCAAAGTCTTCAATTAGCATATAAAAATGAAAGTCTCTCTCATGCTACTGCATTCAAATAGTTTAAAGAACATACATACACAATACATACACACACACACACACACGTGTGTGTGTGTGTGTGTGTGTGTGTGTGTGTTAAGAAATACCAAACTTCAATAAAAGCTTATTCAATAATTAAGATAATATAATTAAAATTTTTAATTTTAAATTGATATAAATATCAATTTTGTGTAATAATATTTTCGAGAATTATTTCAAAAACACGCCAACATTTCGCTTGCTTTTTAATTAGTTAAAATTAAAAACAGAAGTGCTCTTGTAGAGCGCCTATATATACACAAACATTTTTGTTGAAGTGAAGATTAGTCTGCCCTTAGAGTTTGTAGCCAATATGGCAACCCAACGGAACGCTCTTCTAGCAATCTTAATGCTATTTTGTTTACTACTTTTTACAATAATTGAGTTCTACATAAACTTCAACTGTTTTATGAAAAGTGTTAAATTAAAAAGAATAAAAAAATATCGATTAAAGATTTTAATTTTGCTCTTTATTATAATTAAAAGTTTTTTTACAACTAATAAGACACTGCATTTTTATTTTTAATGTGATTACGAACAGATAATATTTATTCTTTTGAAATTTTGAATTGTCAGTCTGCGCTTTAAAAAATCGTCTGCATTCTTACTTTACAAAATCGTCAGCATTCTTACTTTAAAAGTCATCTGCAATAGAATCCATCGCAGTTCTCGTAATTCTTTTGGTGCTCTAACGGTTGGCTCCCTTGATAATTTGTTATGTCGGCAATTGTGCAAGGATGAATGTCGGGTAAATGGGATGGAAGACAGTAGGACCTGGAGTGCCATCAAAGGATCCTTACAAGGGACAAACAATGTAGCTGGGGAATTCGACGGCTACATGGCAGAATACATATGGCGTAGACAAAACAACGTCGCGATAACAGAAAAAGTACGCCGATTCTTCAGAGAAATATCCCGATCGTACCCTGCTGAGACAACTGATTAAATAAATCAAGTAAGTGCATTTATTCTTTAAATGAAATCCGTTCCTATAACGTCCTTCATTTTTTCTTTTCTATTGATTATGTACTGTTCCTGTTATCAACACAGTCCTTATATTCAATGTGCTAGCTAAGCTACTAGGTTCCCTCTCCCGCTGCTAGCGAAGCCATAGGATATTTTTTTAAGTTAAAAAATTCAGATGCCAAAAGAATCTCATACTCTAAATTTTGCTCTGCACTCACCGGCGCATCCGGTCTAAAAAAACAATACTTATCAGTAAAAAAATCATAATTATATTGCAGAAAGTGGTAACCGTAACTGTTCGGCAGAAGTATTTGTTTACTTTGTCCGTCATCTTTATTGGCGACTTGGCATCTTTGGAGCAGCAAAGTGCACACTAAACTTCATTTTTACCAGCATTTTGTTATTAATAGCAGTAGTACAGATTTCCACGCCTGCCTCAACAATAATATAATTATACAAATTTTAAATGCAATATATATTTACATATAGTTAAATATTATCTTTCATACCACTTGTTGCTCCATTCTGCTCTCTTCCAATCCCTTATCCCCATTCCCTTCCCCAAAAAGCACTTCGGCTTTGATTAATTTATGATTGTACCACCAGATTTTAGCATTTATTATTCAATAACATATTATATGTATTGAGAGAACATATAAAGATGATAAGCAGAGAGAACACTCACCTAAAATGTCCAACGATATATAACGCTACCAGAATAAGCTACTGTAAGTTTTTTATTCAAAGAATCATACAGTAGTATGAAATAAAATAGTATTGACAGAAACGCATGTTGAATAAATTTCCTAAAGCCGATTATTAGCAGATGCGACAATATTATTCGTCGTTTTCAAAGACACTTCTTAAATAAAATTCGTTTTGAAACTTACTTTTGGCAAGTAGTTTCCCGTTAACAAGATAAAAAAAGAGTATAATAAAATATATTCAAATGATCTAAGAAAACGCTTAATTTTTAAGCTGAGTATTTTTACATAATGTTGCCATTAATTTTTCTACTCTTTTATTTTTGATTAATTATTTTTATTCAAAATTTCAATCTTTCATGCACGCATAGTTAGACAATTTCAAAATGTGGAAATTAAATAAAAATAGAAGCTTTATATTCATTTTTTTTCAAAACTGGTAACATAATTTTTTGATGTTAAAAACAGTCAAAATTAGGGGATAAAAATTACTTCTTAGCCCATTTCTAAGAAATTGCAGCTATCGAAAAACTTTAAATACAAAAGTTTTTTGTCCTAATCAAGCGCTAATTCAGCTGATTTGATTTGATTTATTTTTCTATCTTTAATGCAAAAAAATTAATATTTTTCTATTTTTAATGCTACATGTTTTAACCATAAGCATTCATTTTTTGGTGAAACCGCACCCATTTTCAGTACGTGCCAAACACTTTATTCCGTTGTACTCATTTTAATCGAATGTCCAGTTTTTAACTTCCAACGTCAATCATTTTTTAATAGAACGATTTTATCTCTTAAAGATTTAGTGGGAGAAATCCCTCACTCTAATGTCTTCCTTTTTTGCATTCGATTGGCTTTTTATGTGATATATGATTGCTTTTAAATACTTAACCATTTTTTTTCTTTAAATGAACTAGTTTTAATTTAGAAATCTTTTCACTGTAATTTTACGTTACCATATATTCATATATTTACCATACGTTTGGGATAATTTTTACACTTTTTATTTTTTATTTTTTCCCCACACTTTTACGCTGAATTTGTATATTGCATATAGAGCAATCTGTTATATGTATCTTATGAAATGCATCATAATTATATTTTAAAACTCTTTATTGATGCATCTTCTGAATACTTTTATTACAATCCTATAGCTAGTTTTCGAGATGAGCAAAATGATTTTTATTTTGCTCTCGAATTTAATACATATTCAATTTCACACTGATTCACTCAAAATAGAATGGAGAAGACTTGCATTCAGCAACCGTGTCGCCATCTATCGATTTTCTAAGAGACTCAAAATCTTTTGTGCAGAACAAACTTGTAAATTTAGTACAATGTTTCACATTTTTCCATAGATTTCAGATTAAGCAGACAAGGCAGCTGCCTGAACCGATAAGATAAAGGTTTGGCAGACATTAAAAACTATTACTCTAATTATCAAATAAATAAATTTGTAAAATATTATAAATTCTAAGAATAATAAAATTATATGATGATTATACATAATGCATGATTATACTAAAGTTTTAAAATCAAGATGAACAACGAAAATGGGGAAAAAGTAATAAAAGCGTAAAATCAAAAAGAAAATGAATCAACTAATAAAAGAAACGCAGGCGGAACGACTCTCTTTGCAATCCATGAAAAATCCATAGTATAAAAATATAAAATGTGCAATAATATTTATATTAAAACACCTTTTGCTGGTTTAGGACATATTCACGGCACCGTCACATATTCTAAAGTTTTTTTTAATGTCCAGACTGTCATTTTTATTTGTTAAAAATTAAAAGATAATTTTGCGAAACGACATTCTCCCAAATTAATTCACATAAAAAATTTTCTTCCATTTAACTGTTTCAAATATTTATATTAAAATATTTTTTTAAACAGCTTAGTGAAATGCAGACGAATTTCTTTTATCACAAAATCTTTCTAAAATACATTTTATAAAATGTCTATCTGTTTCTATGAATGATTTTTTGATTATATGCGCTGTGAGACCGCTTAAATGAATTGTCACCAACTGCTCCCATAGGCAGATCACTGTTTATCTATCAAATAAAGCCTTATTTAAAGGCATTTTGGGTTTTCTGACCCACGTTATCGCAATTTGTATCTAAAAATGTCCACCATCCATTTGTATATGGCCCCTATTTTCACAGAGGAAACAGCGTTTTACGTGATGTAAAAAATGGCATAAGTCAATTTTTTCTTTATCATAATTCTAGTAACAGTAATCATAAACAGTAATCTAGTTGGACGAAAAAGAAAAACTTTTTAAATGACCAAATTTGTCTAGAGAGATCGCATAAAAATTTAAAAAGTGTGAAAATTAACTGCAGAAATGTTTCATTAGCATAGACGTATTCTTTTTGGGACATTGTGCAAGTTGCCCTAGCGCATATTATATTTCTATTAAGTTATGATGGAAACACAAGCATCTCATAAACGTGTGATTGAGATTTTCTTCGAATATATATCCATCAGTATATTGATATCTAAAAAGTTAAATTTATACTTTCTTTGTATTTAAAGACAAGAAATCTTCATATGAAGTAAATGAACAAACAGATAAAAATAAAAAAGATGATCACTTGGTCATAAACTTATTTAGAAGTATTCCCAACATACTGATGAATCAGGGCAATTAAATTTAATCAGTAAACAAAATGATTCTCATATTTTGTAATTTGTTCAAAATAATTAATTTGGAATTATAAAATTATTCTAAAATTAACAAAAGTGTACAAATACATTAAATGCAGAAAGTACATACTGCCATTTGTAAATTAACAATTCTTCTGTCTGAAATATATATAATAATTATGATTAATGTTATTGTGGTACAAAAAAAAACGACATTACATTGTTTTTTAAAATTAATAATCTATTATAATAAATTTATGATTTTAAAAAAATATAAATGGAATTATTGCTTTAAAAAACCAGATATAAACGGAAAAAATAGTATACTTTTCTGTACAAATAAATACAGAACAATTTATTTTCCTACACGGTTGAATTCTTTTAATGTGTTTAGGGTGTTTTGAGTTAAATTCTTTTATTGAGAAAAATAAATTGCCATATTATGCATATATTTACTTATTGTTATGAAATTCCGGTTTGTAATATTTTACTAGTGAATCATAAATTAATAAATTAGGTATAAAAAAATCACTTATTTGAGAGTCAAATAAATCTGATTTTCATTTACATATTTTACTTACCTCATTGATTTATGTTGATTTCGTGCCAATTGATTACAACAAAGCGACTATTATTAGGCTGTTAATATTGTAAAAAAAATGGTGTCAGTAGCAGCCTATGTTTATTGACCTTAATTATTAACAATATTTTTAGGAAAGAGTTATGACTATCAAATAAAATATTACCGCATTGAAGATAGGCAGTCGACTCTCAATGGCCGAATGGTCATAGCGCTGATCTCATAATCAAACGATTGTAAGTTCGAATCCCTCTAGAGACAATGCGATTCACAGTTTGTGTAGATGTTTAACTCCTTGATTTTATGTTTCCCTTTATTTCATGTTTCAGGACATTTCTTTAGTTTACCAGACAAGTGTTCTGGACTTTTCTTACTGTTTCCAGAAAAGTATTCTGAAACTTTCCCTGCTAGTATAAAAGCAGAAGATTTGTCAGTCACTTGTTCTGAGTTGAGTTATTAAATTAGGTTAGCTCTATTTCTTGTGTGTGCCATTGAGTTCCACACTAGAGTAACTACGTGACAATATAATAAGTTAGAAACACTTGAAATTATATTAACGAGATGAAAAAAGGACGCCCGACGTCCTGGCATAAGGGTAGCGCATCTTCCGCGTAGTCTGGGCTTCCGGGGTTCGGGCATGGTTGTGTCCCGGTTCGGGCTATGTTCTATCTTGGAGGAGTGTGAATATGCTCACATGCAAAAAAAGGGGTTGTGCAAGCGAATGTGACGCATGAAGTAGCTAAGTAGTACTCTTGACCCTAGTTGGCGCTACTGAAAAAAACAAGAGACGCTCGCTCGGCTTAAATCGCTGCCAGATAACTGTCAGTGGGCTTGTAAAGTGCCATAAGTCACAACACAGAAAAAAAAGCGATTTAATGAATAATCCTTTCAGACCTGTATGCCGGACATATAATTTGAACAGCTGTTAATTAATGATGAAATCGCATACTAGTTTTTTAGTTGATTCCTTACTTTCGTTTTATTATTATTTTTCTAAAAAATTCTCGTTGCAGGACTGGTAATCGATTCATATGTTTATTATTTTTTAATCACAAATTCTGCCCTCAAAACTGAGTTCTATTTTTGAAGTTATTACTAGTTTTGTTTGCCATTTCAAATGCTTGTATGATAATGTATTTCTGTTTGGTGAACATTATATAATAAATTTTGTGTGTGGCTTCCTTTTTTCTAGTAAAAATATTTAAATCAAACTACATGTCAGCTATACCGGACATTCCAACTCAGGGCATGTTTTAACAATAATAACAATAATGAAGATCCATTAGTAGAAAAAATAATATTGACTACCTTTACAAGAATTTTAATAAACTATTCGAAAGTACTTATTTATATAATATACAACGTCTAAAGAGACGTTCTTATAAGTCATAGTCATATCACTGACTCTCCAACCACCCTGAATGCACACAGATAAATAAATACCTAATGACCGGACATTCACAACATCAACACTGCTGGAAACGATGTTCGAGTCCTAAGGGCTATCACCGACCACGGTACAACCCTTCCCAAAGGAAGTACGTTCCGTCATCGATGGGAGGAGATACACACCCACCTTTTCGTGCATCCTGCAGGATGGCAAGATCCAACTACCATGCCGGAAGCATGTCACCCTCAAATCGAGACCCCCCCCTGGGGAGAGGAGCAAAGAGGTTACACTAACAATGTATATCTGAAATGCAAAATGTGCTTGCATCAAGAAGGATCCATAAATTATATAAGAATCTTCGTGAAGAATTTAAAATATACGTTACATACTTTCTTTGTAGTGATTTGATTTCTTTCCCTAGCATTTAAATAAATTGTGTGGTTGTTTTTATCTAGCTTTCCAAATTTATTGAATAAGCTACATTCAACATTCATTTGCACATTTTAGTTTTACAAACTATTAAAAAATTCAATCTAATTTTTTCTTTTTATTGTGCAGATTTATTTTTATTAAAATATAATGAAGTTAGAATGAAACAATATAGTTTAATGCAATAGAGATTATTAAAATTTATATTTGTTACTCTTATATACTGCATAATTAATGTAGAGTGCAAATCTGTTTTCAGTTTTAGAACTTTCTATCATAAATTTTCTAAATTATTTTAATTTTAAGAAAATGATATCAACAAAATTCATAATTTTTTATATTAATATAATAAATTAAACTTAAAAACAGAAATTTGAAAGATAAATTTAGTTAATTGAAAATTTTTTTATACAATTGCAATTTTTTATCCTGTCGTAATATTACGCCTTCTACAGCTGTTGTAACCCAATGTCCGGTATACTTGGACATGTTGTAACTTTTTAACATTTCATCTATAGACTTGAAATTGTGTTTATATGATACTCTATTCAGTAGAGTATGTGTACCAATTTTTTTGCTTAAATATTTCATAATTTCGACTGAAGGGCATAAAATGATATTCGTTTGTTAAGCGATAAGGAAAATCTGAATCTAGAAAAATAAATTGAAAGGCATCCATACATACACTATAATAACCTGTTGACACACTCTTCTGTAATACTAAACTGTAATTTTCTTTATTAATTTCACCGACAAGTACCTTAAGCACTCATTGAAACCAACAATCCGCACACATTTTTATTTTCTCGCATACGTAATATAGAGAGAGTATATTAATCATCAAAAAATTAGAACTCGAGCTTTTGACGAATTTCCACGTTTTAGATCTACCTGAGATAACGGAAAACACATTTTTGGATAATGTCCGACCATCTGTCAAAACTCAAACATAACTCAAAAACACTTTGAGCTAGACGGATAAAATTTGGTACATGGTCTTTGCGTCAAATTTCCAGATTTCTAGCAAATTTTGTGTGAATTCCGCCCCAAGAGAGTCTGTCTGTCCGGCTGTTCGAATATAATTTAACACGATAACTACAAAATGAAAAGATCTAGATAGATAATATTACACAGAATTAGCATTTATAGTCTAGACATTTATCAGATTTTTAAACAAATCCAACAAGGGATTGACCGTCTGTCGGTCTGTACTTTTAGAAACATGTAAACTCGATAATTCAAAAATACAATGACTTGAATATATAAAATTACAGATGTAATTTTGTGACTACAAGTGTAGTTTTGTGTCAAATTTTTGTTTCAATCAGTTGAGAGAAACGCGTATAAAATACACATTCGTTTTCAGGATACTATTAACCTCATGCCAAGGATTAATCGCCACATAACTCACCAAGGATACCACAATAGAGTCAGTGAAAATGCTATATTCACACCAAAGGTTAATATTTCCTAACTGTTGTTCGCCCTGCAACATTATATTGCCCTACAAGGCGTTTTCTGGGATAACACCTTTATTAGAGAGCATGCGAGAAAGATTTGAGGAGATCACACCAGCTGGTTTTCCATCTTGATAATATCTTAATCGATCGATAAAAACAGTAAGCAAAATGCACCATCTAATTCGCATGTCACCATATCGGCAATTCTGCCAAATTAATTTCTAGCCAACGTAGTGGAAAGGAGGGGAGGCAATTATCCCTTTGAAGTAACACTTCCGCCGCCACTGTAAAGGTTACTTGTTAATAAAAAGGTAATCGGAAAATTTTCTACAACGTGATTCAGATGAAAAATTTTATGAGGAATCAATTATTATTTCACGTAAAAAAATAATAAGCTTTGCATTGTTCCATGTAAAAAAACAATTAACTTTGCAGTAAAGCTCTTACACTTTTATCTGTTGAATTTTCGCTTCAACATTAACATAATTTTTCATTCTTATAACTATAAGGAATTTATATTATATATAAGTTATTTAATACATTTGAAATTCAACAAACTTCATACATGAATTTGAAATTAAAAATGTATGAGCTAAATGTTTTTTTATTGCTAAAATTATATTACATATTTCCTTTTAAATTATATTTTTTGTTGACATATTAATTTCTATGTTGGCGAGATGCCACTGATTTGATAGTCTCCATTTCATAAGCTCTGCGTGAAAACATAGTCGCCAATCATGCCAAACTAAAGATAAAGACACTACTTTAGTAGAAGGAAGCGAAAAGTATTGCACCACGTTGCGATGATGTTACAACCCTGACCGTGAAGTGAAGTTCTTTTGGTCAACGTTGTGCAATCTTTTTCGTTTGATTATAAATACAAAAGCAGGGAGGAATCTGACAATTCAGTTCGACTAGTTCTACTACAACTTCAAAAGTTCAGACGAGAGCAGAACGTTTCCGACTTTCCTCTGTCAACATGGGTAAGAATAAATATTTTTCTGCTTCTTTTTGATTTTGATATAGTGTGTTTTTTAAACTTCCAGCTATTAAAGATAAATAAGCGATTGTATTGTCTATATTTTTTGGCTGTTAGTACATTTAGTTTGTAGGTTGTTTAATTTTTATTGCACTAAATATAGCTCCTTTTACATTTTCAATGTAGTGAAAAAAAACACGAATGAATAAATTATATATATATATATATATATATAATGAATAAAAATAACTGAATTTCAATGAGGGAATTAATTTTATTTTTTCGTATTAGTTAAATACTCCGATGAAATTCTTTTTATTTTGATATAGATAATAATATTTTTCAAATTAGTGAAAACTAGAGCAAAAAATATTGTGCTAATTGCTGGAAAAATCATAAAATTAAAAGAACATTTGTTTAAACTTAGGTTTTTAATTGTTTGTATTTACTTTCATTTTTTGGAGTATTAAATGATATTGATTATAGGTTGCCTGGAAAAATATTTATATAAATTTTTATGATGATGATAAATAGCAAATAAGTTTTATTTTATTTCCAAACGAATTCAATGTTGTTTTCTCAATTTAAATACGGAAAATTTTCATGCTATGGTATTATAGTTTGGATGTACTTTTCTCATTATCTACATGAAAAAATGTTGTTTTTTCTTTGAACAAATGTGCAACATAACACTCTTTAAAAAATGTGGATCTTATACATTTAGTATTATATACATTAATAGGAAATGTAAATTTTAATTTATTATGTATTGAAAAAATGGAATTAATAATTTCTTAAATTGAAAAAGATTTCTTTATTTTGTCAATGGATTTATAGTTAATAAAGCGCATTTCGACTAAGTTTACTAGTATAACATTTTATTACATATCGATTATGAATCTGTTTGAAAAGTTCCTTTGAATTAATAATTTTCAATAAATTGCGTTCTTAAAGTGATTCGGTATGTTTTGCAATTATTTGTGGAATTTTTTTTCTCTTATCTCTCCTTTAATGTGTAATTTATTTGTAATTC
>JAPMOR010063290.1:0-26461 GCA_026543865.1 Argiope aurantia | reverse complement strand
CCTTGGCATGAGATCTGCAGATCATCAACATAAAGTGTTCCAGTGACAAATGAAGGCAAATGATTCAAAATCTGGCTGATATGAACAATAAAAAGTGTGACACTGAGGACACTTCCTTGCGGAACACCCTCAGCTTGAATAAAATGATTAGAATAAAAATTACCAATTCGAACACGAAAGGTACGTTGTGTCAAAAAATTTTGTAAAAATATGGGCAGATTTCCTCTAAATCCAAAGTTAAAAATGGTAGAAAGTATACCATAGCGCCATGCTCGGTCATACGATTTTTCCATATCAAAGAATATAGAGACAAGGTGGTTTCTCCTGACAAATGCATTGTTAATTTGGGTTTCCAGAAATACGAGGTTGTCAAAAGTTGAGCGCCCTCTACGGAAACCACTCTGCAACGGGGAGATGCAACCATGTTTCTCTAGTTCGAAAATTAGACGAGCATTGACCATGCGCTCGAAGGTCTTACAGAGGCAGTTTGTAAGAGCAATCGGTCTGTAGTTCAGAGGGACAGATGGTTCTTTGCCCGGTTTTAAGATAGGAATCACAATAGCTTCTCGCCATTGTGAAGGGTATTTCTGCTCAGTCCATATTCTGTTAAAAAGCATTAACAGATTGGAAAGGGAAATGGTATTCAAATGGCGAAGCATGTTATATGTGATTCCATCTGGCCCAGGACTGGTATCATGGACTTGAGACAGGGCCATTTCCAACTCAAACATCCTGAATTCACAATTATATGGATTGACATCTCGGGTTTTAAAGCGCAAAGGCAACTGTTCCGCGCGATTCTTAATTGCCAGAAATTCAGAGCTGTAAGAATCAGTTGCGGAAACTTGTGCAAACGCTTGGCCAAGAATGTTAGCAATTTCTAATGGGTCCGAATACATCATATTACCTGTTTTTAGAACCGGAATGGAAGTTTCATTATAGATCCCATTAGCAGCCTTTACCTTTTTCCATAACAATTTACTGGTAGTAGAGGACGTGATGGAAGAAATAAATTTAGTCCATGATTCTCTCTGACTGCGGCGCCGAATGCGACGAGCAAGCGCTTTGGCTTTCTTAAAAGCGACCAAGTTCTCAGTCGTCGGGTACCTTCTAAAAAGATTCCATGATTTTTTCTGTTTCTTATGGCTGTCGCGACAGGCTTTATTCCACCACGGTCTACGAAATTTTCTTAGACGTGGGGATGTTTTCGGAATGGTGGCGTTCGCGGCATTTATTATCGTAGCAATCACATTTTGTACTGCTTTTGAAATATCTGTATCACTGACCATAGCCTCATTAATAACTGCTAGTTGTGAAAATGTATTCCAGTCTGCCCGCTGGAAAAGAAAACGCGGGGGACAAATAGCCGCACTCCCGCTATCAGTGTGAGAGAGTATTAGGGGAAAGTGATCGCTATTGTGCAGATCCTCTCCTACTGTCAACTTCAACATCGGTAGCAATTCAGGAGAGCATATGGCCAGGTCAAGACAGTGGAAGCTACGTGTGGGCGCATGGAAGTACGTTTGCTCGTCATTATTGAGCAGACAGAGACAGTTGTTAGCAATAAACTGTTCAATCTGCTGCCCACGAGAGTTTGTACTATCCGAGCCCCACAAAATATTATGTCCGTTGAAATCGCCAATTATAATAAAAGGCGAAGGAAGTTGGTCCACTAATGTGTCAAGGTCCTGTTGACGTATGATATCATGAGGTGGAAGATAAACACAGCAGACTGTGACCAACGATCGTATATGGACCTGCACAGCCACAGCCTGAAGAGATGTATGCAACATAAGAGGCGTGCTCGGATAAAGATTTGAAGTGAAGATGCAGACACCTCCAGAAGCACGAGATCCAGTTCCTGCATCTTTCCGAACACAGTTATATCCGCGTAATTTTAGTGCTATGTTGGGTGTCAAGAAGGTTTCCTGAACACCGAAACAGACAGGATGAAAATTATTAATAATGGACTTGATATCCTGCAATTTGGACCGAATGCCGCGACAATTCCAAGAAACGAAGGTACCCATTAAGAGAGGTGCTTGGCTGGAGAAAGAACAGAGGCATTAGTCTGAGTTGCCGGATCATCACAACTCATTTCAAGCTCATCTTCATCCTCAGAGGGATGTAATTTTATATCAGGGCTATGCAACTTATCTCCAAAGATCGTTGTTAAATCCTTGTGAACATTACCCTGCATCGCCATTCCCAAAGCGACGGAATTTTTGGAAGTTGATTTTTTTAATTTCAGGGGTAAATCTTTTTGCGAAAGACCGCGTTTTGAAAGTTTTAATGTTAGTGAGTTTTGTTTTTTGCGTTTAGACTTTGTTTTTACAACCTTAGGAGTCTCAGAAGTAGTATTAATAGATTGTCCAGAATCAGAATCTGTAAGTTTTTCAGATGGTTTGCATTTTTCAGAGTTTTTCACACAATTTGCACAGGAGCAGTTTGAACAAAAGGTATTTTGAAGCACAGAAGCATAGCTTTTACCAGGAGAAGGTGTTTGCGCTTGAACCTTACGCCTGGCTTCGGGATACGTAATATCTTCTTTGAACTTAACTGTAGTGATTTGTTTCTCTAGTATCCAGCGCGGGCATGATCGAGAATAAGAAGGGTGATTGCCACTGCAGTTCACACACTTTTCCTGTGCGGAACATTGCTGGCTATCATGCCCTTTACCTGCACAACGGGCACATGTTAATGACCCGCGGCAATTCACTTTAGAATGTCCAAAGCGCTGGCAATGGAAACATCTCAGAGGGTTTGGTACGTACGGACGGACGGGTAGTCTGATATAACCGGCATAAGCAAATTCTGGAAGTTTAGGTGTATTAAACGTTAATATGTGATGTTTTGTCTCCAGGAGTTCTCCATCACGCCGAAGAGTGATGCGGCGAACATTCGTGACACCCTGCGGTTTCATTTCTGCAATAATTACCTCCAAGGGAACATTTAGCAATTCCCCGCAGGTAATCACGCCTTTAGAGGTGTTCAAAGATTGATGTGGGTTAACAGTAACCGGTATTGTAGCTAAATTTTTAATTTTTTGTATCTGCTGGGCTTGCTTTCGAGAATTAACTTCAACAAGCAAGTCCCCAGAGCGCATTTTTTTTATTGATGTTACATCGCCGACTGTTCCCGTTACAGCCTTCTGGACTAGAAATGGTGATACATTATCGAATGTTTCGTTAGCATTCGAGATCCGCTTTACAACAAAAAAACTATCAAAATGGTGAGTAATAGAAACTGGTGCTTTATGATGCCCACTGAAGGGACCCTTTTTGGGAGGAGCCATACGATATGGTGAATGATTCGGGCCCGACGGCACCGCCCACCACGGAGCCCAACAAGGGAAGGCAGCCACCGGCTCTGGCCATTCCCAGCCTCGGCACTTACCTTGGTGCTAGCCGGAACCTATACGCTGGGAGTTACCCCCGGGGACAGTGACCACCCTACTCACCTAAAGAAGGTTAGCCCCTGAGGGGGAGTCAGTCTCACATCAGCCTGACGAGAAGGCATGTGTTAATAATAGGTTTGATGCTGTAAAGTTTGTTGTCTATTTGGCAACTCCAGGATTCCTGCCACTGAATATAGATATTTCGTTGCACACATCGGTGGATGTCATCATATGGTGTTTCATAATTTAAAGGAGTTGAGGCCAATCGAGCTATGCTATCTGCCTTCTCGTTGCCATCAATTCCAACGTGACCTGGGATCCAGCAAAAAATAATGTCAAACCTGTTCTTTACGAGTGAATGGTAGCTGTATAAAATATCCAAAACAATTTAATGGCAGTTTAAAGAAAGGTGTCCCAGTTGTGTTAGAACACTCCTGCTATCATTATAAATACAGAATTTCCGAAACTGACTTCTAGAAATTCGTTGCAAGGCATAAAATATTGCCATTGCTTCTGCACTATAGACGGAAAATGAAGATGGAAGACTATGGCTATATGTGATATTATCAAATACAACACCAAAACCTGTATGGCCCTCAGTTTTAGAACCATCTGTAAAGACGGCAATATAATCAGAATACTGACTTCGATGAGATTGGAAAAAACTTTGAAAAATGACTGGAGAAGTTTCACTTTTAATAAATTTTATGAAGGGATTTATATGTTCTACTGATAGCATTTCCCAAGGGGCTTGATGAAAAACACCTGTCGACAGGACTTGCAATTCCTCCAGGTTCATATCTTTAATCAAAAGTTTCGTGCGGATACATGATGGACGAGCATTCTAAAATCTGATGGTTGGATAACTGGAATGCAGATGTTTCAAAGGATGATTAGAGTTCGACATTACTTTAAAATAATAAATGAGTGACAATTTCTGTCGCCTCAAATATAGTGGCATTTGATGACATTCAGTATAAAGACTCTCGATGGGGGATGTTCGGAAGGCTCCAGAGCATATCCTTAAAGCTGAATGGTGAACAGGATCAAGTTTCCGCAAGACAGATTTGCGTGCAGATCCATAAACAATACAGCCATAATCAATGCGAGAAAGTATTACAGCCTGATATATCCTAAGGAGAGAAATACGATCCGCGCCCCAAGTAGTGTTTGACAAAACCTTCAAAATATTCAATAACCTTTCGCACTTTTTACGTAAATATAGAATGTGCGATAAAAAAGTCAGTTTACTATCTAAGATAACTCCTAGGAAATGAACTTCTTGAACGACTGGAATAGGTTGATTATGAATATGAAGTTCTGGTTCAGGATGCAAATTCCTTTGTCTGCAAAAATGCACAACACAGCTTTTGCTGGAGGAGATGGTGTGGCCGTTTCGTTCGCACCATGAAAGGATACTATTGATAGCAGTTTGAAGTCTTCTCTCGATTTCATTCATGTTCGCTGCCTGACAAGATATTTGCAAGTCATCTACGTACAGACTGATTTGAATTGATTGTGGCAAACTTAAAAGTACTTTTGAAATGTGAAGGAAGAAAAGTGTTACACTCAAAATGCTTCCCTGAGGGACGCCCTCAGATTGAATGAAAGAGTTTGAAAGTATACCACCAACACGAATGTTAAAAGAACGATGAGATAAAAAGTTTCGTATAAAAATCGGTAAATTTCCATAAAATCCATAATCTGATAAAGTACGTAGGATACCGTAACGCCAAGTGCGGTCATACGCTTTATAAACGTCAAAGAAAACAGAAACTAAATGATATTTTTTTACAAATGCATTACGGATCTGAGTTTCTAAATAAACAATATTGTCTAGTGTAGAGAGTCCTCTACGGAATCCGCTCTGATACATTGCTATAAAATTATTCCTTTCCAGTTCATATATTAATCTGGAGTTGATCATTCTCTCAAGTGTTTTTGAAAGACAACTTGTAAGTGCTATAGGTCGGTAACTTAGTGGGTCAGCGCTATCTTTCCCGGGTTTCAATATTGGAATAACAATAGTATTTTGCCATTGTTTTGGATAAACATGCTCATTCCAGATTCGGTTAAACAATCGAAGAACATTTAAGAGGGAATTTTCGCGTAGATTTTGAAGCATGCAGTATGTTACTCCACCTGGTCCTGGAGATGAATTATGACACTATGATAGAGCCTTCTTTAATTCGAACAATTTAAATTAACAATTATAGAAAGCATATTTGTTGCTGTCAAATGAGACAGGTTGTTGTTGTTGTTGGGTTTATTGGCGCAAGAGCCATTCTTGGCCATACTGCGCCAAGCGTATGGTTCAATTCAAATGAGACAGGATGTTGTTCAAAGCGTTTCTTAATTTCCTGGAAAGTCATAGAATAAGATTGGGAACTGGAAATCTCAGCAAAGGTTTCTCCAATGACATTAGCGATATCTTCTGGGGAAGAGTAATTGGTATTACCACGCTTCAGGATGGAAAATGTAAAATCTTTGTATATACCGTTTGCTGCTCTAATTTTTCGCCACAATTGAGTTGGTTGGTTGGTTGGTTGTTGTTAAAAACATGTATAATATAGTAATGCAATATTATAATATAGACTTGTTTGAATGAATGATTTGAAACTAATGACCAAAATGATAAAATTATTGTTCACAATATTAAATGCAAATATAAAAATTAATAGATTTTAAAAACTTGAAAACGTTCGGGTGGTATCTCTCACCCACCAAGTCCTGCAAGGTTAATGACGATGTTTTAAAAAACTGAACACGATTTTGATTAAAAGCGGGGCATTCAATTAAAATATGATTTACAGTAAAATCCACGTGACATGTTGGGCACTTTGGCACCGTCTCGCCAAAAATGAGATGGCGGTGTGTATAACGCGTATGACCTATGCGGAGACGACTCAACTTCACATCAGTCTCGCGTATTGGGAGAACAGACCACAATTCAAAAGTTGGTTTGATGGAATGCAGTTTATTTTGTGTTCGCAGGTCCCACATTAATTGCCAATTAGAGAAAATGTGTTTCGCGAAGAATTTTTTGATATCACAATAAGGAAGTCCCTGAGATAAAATATTCATTGCTGATTTTGCCGCTGAATCTGCCATTTCGTTTCCAGAAATGCCAATGTGACTAGGGATCCAGCAAAAATTGACTTGAAATTCCTTCTTTTGCAAAAGATGCAAGTTGAATAAAATTTGTTTAGCTATCTGGTGCATCCGATTATGATAATAAGAAAGTGCTTCCAACGCACTCATGCTATCAGTATAAATAATGAATTTTCGATGAGGAGAAAGTGAAATTTTCTGTACAGCACAGAAAATACCCATCAACTCAGCTGTAAATACTGAGCAACAATTATGAAGACGGTAGCGCAGTGTATCATATGGAAATACGATTCCACAACCAACATGGTCATCTGATTTTGAACCATCCGTGAAAATTGGTATAAATGAAGAGAACCGATTGCGATGGTAGAGATAAAGCTGTAGGAAAATAATCGGAGCTGTTGATAATTTATCAAATCCAAGAAAGGGATTTAAAAAGGAAAATTGTGGAGTGTCCCAGGGCGGAAAGCATAGCATATCAGCTGATTTAATAATGATATTATCAAGATTCGAGTCATGCACAAGAATTTTGGCTCGCTCACAGAACGGGGGAATATGAGATGGACGGGCATCATACAATCTGCGGAGACCAACTGGAAGTGTAATTTCAGATACGGGATGTCCTGGTAGAGATATAGTTCGAAAATGATAAAAAGTGGACAATTTTTTACGTCTTAAGTTAAGGGGTAATTGGTGACAAATAACGTGTAGGCTTTCAACTGGAGAAGTGCGAAATGCTCCCGAGCAGATTCGCAAAGCAGAGTGGTGCACAGTATCCAGTCGCCGCAAAACGGAATCTCGAGCAGAACCATATACCATACACCCATAATCTATGCGGGAAAGTATGATTGCTTCATATATACGGAGTAAGGAGGTTCGATCGGCACCCCAAGATGTTCTGGAGAGTACCTTCAAAATATTCAAGGCCTTCTCGCACTTCTTTCGCAGTTGAAGAACATGAGGAAGGAAAGTGAGTCTACGATCGAAAATCACTCCCAAAAACCGTATTTCATCCACAATTGGAATAGGTATATTTTGTATGTGTATAACAGGATCTAAATGCATAATTCTCTTCCGGCAAAAGTGTACGCATCTACTCTTATCCGGAGAAATTGTGTGCCCGTTATTGTTGCACCAGATTACCAGTTTATTAACAACATTTTGTTAGTCTCATTGAGAGTTAGTCTCATTGAGTGTTAGTCTCATTGAGTGTTAACAGCATTTTGTTAGTCTCATATGAGTCTCATTGAGCGACAGCTCATTAGCTGTCGCTCAGTGAGACTCATATTGCTTCCTTGACATGATATCTGCAGGTCAAAACATATAGGCTTCCATAGGCTTCCGTGTTAAAAATTAAAACATTTTAAGAAGGTACAATTAAATATGATGTAACATTTGAATATCTTTTAAAAAAGTAAAAATATTTGGATGAGGGTTATCTCCTAAAAGGTCATTTAAGTTAAAAACTGTTGCTCCAAGATGGACTTGTCGTTGTGTACTAAAAACTTGGCATTCACACAGAATATGTTAGTTAGTTAGTTAGTTAGTTCGGGTTTTGTGGCACAAGAGCCATGTCTGGCTATGCTGCGCCAAACATATGGTTGAAAATAAAAGATAGACTGTGAAATTCTAAGAAGTTAAAGTAAAATTTGTAAAAATATAAAAATGTGGAGATAAAATTATTTCTAGTGAAATAAAATGGAAAATACCAATTTCTTTCAAGAAAGTAAAAATATTTGGATGAGGATGTTCTACCACCAAGTCATGAATGTTTGAAGATGATGTACCAAATAAACGTAATCGAAGGGGATTAAAAATTGGACATTCAGATAAAATATGAATGACAGTCAAATTAACACGGCATGCAATGCAGACTGGGCATTGCTCACCAAACAGAAGATGTTTATGTGTGAGATGAGTATGGCCAATGCGAAGCCGTATCAATTTGACGTCCAACTCGCGCAGTGGAACAACAGGCCACAGAGTAATGTCAGGCTGAAGAGAATGCAGTTTATTAGAAATCTGCAAATCCCATGATTCTTTCCATAGACAGAAAATACGTTGAGAAATATATTTTTTGAAATCAGTGTACGGAATAGCTCGTTGTAGAGAAGTGGATGCTGTCTTTGCTGCAGCATCGGCAGATTCATTGCCAACAATGCCAACATGGCCAGGTAACCAACAAAATAAAATTTGGTAGTTCCGAGCTTTCAAATTTCTCCAAAGATAAAGGATATCTACAGCTAGTGGATGAGTTTTAGTGTGAGGATGGCTGAGGGCCTCCAGAGCACTCATACTATCAGAATAAATACAGAATTTATGGTCATTTAGATTAGAAATTTTTTCAAGAGCAATCATAATTGCCATTAGTTCAGCAGTTAAAACTGAACACAAAGAACTCAACTGAAAGCTGCTTGTGTCCTCAGCAATGACGACAGCACAACCCACTTGATAAGCTGTCTTTGAGCCATCCGTAAAAACCGGAATGTGTGTAGAATATTCATTGCGGTGATATAGAAAAAGTTGTTGAAAGACAACATATGAAGTGGTCGACTTGTCATAGGCGAAAAAGGGTTAAGATATGATATTTCTGGGACATCCCAGGGTGGCAAAGTATAAGCAGTAGTATTGTGAACCTGCAGATTCAAAATACCTGCATCAGCAAAAGACCTTGTTATTCTTTCACGAAAAGGTAGAATATTAGAAGGACGTGCATTATATAATCGTTCCAAACCAATGGGTAAATTCGCTCGACGAACAGGGTGATTGATTGAAGATTCAATACGGAAAAAATATAGTTCCGATAATTTTTTCCGTCTCAGATAAAGAGGAAGTTGATGACAAATCACATATAAACTATGAACTGGTGATGTACGAAAGGCTCCAGAACAGATACGTAAAGCACTGTTGTGCACTGTGTCCAAATTTCGGAGGACACTAGAACGAGCTGTACCATATATTTCGCATCCATAATCAATTCTTGACAGAATAACAGACTGATAGATACGAAGTAGAGATGTTCGATCTGCCCCCTATCTTGTAGTCGAGAGGACTATTAGGATGTTGAGGGATTTTTCACACTTCTTTCGCAAGTGAAGGACATGCGGAAGGAAAGTGAGTTTCCGGTCAAATATGACTCCCAAGAAACGTACCTCTTCAACGACTGGAATATCAACACCTCGAATTTGTATCACAGGATCAGAGTGGAGATTCCGTTTCCGACAAAAGTGTACGCAACGGCTCTTCTCAGGGGATAGAGTATGTCCATTCTCGTTACACCATGAAGTAAGTTTGTTAACAGCCCTCTGGAGCTGTCGCTCTATTAAATTCATGTTAGACCCCTGACAGGAGATTTGTAAGTCATCCACATATAATGTTCCACAAACCGATGATGGCAGAACATGAAGGATTTTGCTTATATGAAGAATAAAAAGGGTGACACTCAAAACACTTCCCTGAGGAACACCCTCACTTTGAATAAAATGATGAGAAAATGTATTACCAATACGGACTCGAAATGTACGAAATTTTAAAAAATTTTGAATAAAAACTGGCAAGTTACCCTTAAAACCAAAATCACCTAAAGCACGGAGAATACCATACCTCCACGTACGATCGTACGCCTTTTCTATATCAAAGAATATAGAAACTAGATGGTTTCTCCTGACAAACGCATTCCGAATCTGAGATTCAAGCATAATTAAGTTGTCACTGGTAGAACGTCCTCGACGGAAACCACTTTGGAAAGGTGAAATATACCCATTTTTCTCCAGTTCATAGAGTAAACGAGCATTTATCATGCGTTCGAGCGTTTTACAAAGACAACTAGTTAAAGCAATTGGCCTATAGTTTGAGGGATTGGTAGGAACCTTCCCAGGTTTAAGGATAGGTATCACAATGGCTTCATACCATTGTTCAGGAAAAATTTGCTCACTCCAGATTCTATTAAACAAGTGCAGGAGATGCAAAAGAGAGGTTTCGTTTAAATGGCGAAGCATACTGTAGGTAATCCCGTCGAAACCTGGGCTAATATCTCGAGTATGAGAAAGAGCTTTCCTTAATTCTAGCATCTTAAAGTTACAGTTATAAGAAAGGACCCTGCGGGTTCTATATTTCAATGGCACTTTCTCGGCTTGTCTCTTAACCGCACGAAAAACAGGATTATTAGAAACAGAGCTCGAAACGTCAGCGAAGGTTTCGCCGATAACGTTTGCAATGTCAAGTGGCGAGGAATAGGAAGCCGTTTCTGTATTTAAGATGGGGAAAGCGAATTCTTTCTAAATTCCGTTTGCAGCTTTAACTTTCTTCCATAATTGTGCACTAGATGTACTGGAAGTGATTGTTGATACAAATCTGTGCCAAGATTCTTTTTGACTGCGACGCCGGATTATACGAGCATTTGCTCTTGCTTTTTTAAATTCTATGAGATTTTCCGTGGTAGGATACCTTCGGAAAATACCCCAACATTTTCTTTGTTCTTTATAAGCATTGCGACATTCATAATTCCACCATGGTTTGCGAAATTTGCGTGGAAGAGGGGTACGCTTTGGGATTGAAGCGTCAGCAGCCTTAATAATACAGTTAGTGACATTTTGAACAGCCTCCCTAATATCGGTAGATGAAATCATTGCCTCTGTGATTAATGCATGCTTAGTAAATGCATCCCAATCTGCTTTTTGGAAAATATAAGTTGGTGGGCTTTGCACCAAATTACTATTATCATCATGAGAGATGACAAGAGGAAAATGATCGCTATTATGTAAATCACTCTCAACTGCCAAATTCACTAATGGGAGAATTGCCGGAGAGCAAATAGCAAGATCAAGAGAATGGAAAGTACCAGTAGGTTCATGGAAGTATGTCTTTTCATTATTATTGAGCAGACAGAGACAGTTATCAGAAATGAATTGTTCTATCTGTCGCCCACGGGAATTGGTGGTATTAGAGCCCCACAAAGTACTATGGCCATTCAAGTCACCTAATAATATGAAAGGTGTTGGCAGCTGATTAACCAAATTATTAAGGTCATTTTGAGAGATAATTTCGTTTGGTGGTAAATATATGCAGCAAACAGTTACCAAGGTTTTCACGTGCACTTGTACAGCCACTGCTTGCAAAGGAGTGTGTATGTTAAGAACTGTACTAGGATAAAGGTTGGAGGTCAATTTGCACACTCCACCAGAAAAGAACCTGCCAGTATCATTATCTTATCTCACACAGTTATAACCACGTACCTTCAAGTTAACATCCGGATTCAAGAAAGTTTCTTGAAGCGCAATGCAAACAGGATGAGTAGAATTTATAAGAGCTTTAATATCCTCAACTTTTGTCCTGATTCCTCGACAATTCCAGGAGAAAAAACTGACCATTAAAAAGTGGGAGGAGGACTATTATCAACACCAGTGAGTGGAGTTGCTGATTGGTCGCAACTCATTTGGAGATCATCATCTTCATCATCAGAAGGATGAATTTTCAGCAGCTCAGAAGTTGAAGGATTACCAAACAGCGTAGGCAAGTCCTTAGTTGCAAGGCCTGCTTTGCCCATCTCAAGAGCAACCGATCTACTTAATTTTAAATCTTTAAGAGAAGTACCCTTCTTTGAAATTTTCAATGCCAAGGCCTTCTGTGCCCTAGAGACAGTTCTTTTCTTTAAATCAGTTGGAGTTTTTTCTTTTGTTGGACTAGAAATTAGATCAAAATCTGAATCGTTCGATAGGATTATTACAGGGTTTGTTTGTACTTCAGATGTTTTCAGGGATTTTGCTACAGATGCATAGCTACGTCCTTCCATCGGAGTTTGTGCTAGAACCAATCGTCTTGCTTCAGGAAAAGAAATACCTTTTTTAACTTTGGTTGTAATAATCTCTTTCTCTAGTTTCCATTTGGGACAGGATCTCGAGAAAGAGGTATGGTCACCCTTACAATTGATGCATTTTTCTTTAGATGCGCAATCAGTACTTTCATGGCCAGCTACCGCACAACGGGCGCAAGTTTGAGTCCCGCGGCAGTTAGTTTTGGAATGGCCAAAGCGCTTAATCTTAAGGGATTGGGGATGAAAGGTCTCACAGGTAGTTTCATATAACCTGCCTTTATTGACTCTGGTGCTTTTGGAGAATAAAAAGTGAGGATCAGATGCTTCGTTTCAAGGAGCTTCCCATCTCGTCGAATTTTGATACGACGAACTTCTGTTACTCCTTGAGACTTCAATTTTTCTATTATTTCCTCCATAGGAACATGCAGCAGTTCTCCGCAGGTTATAACACCTTTGCACGAATTGAGTGATCTATGAGCACTCACATTTACAGGGATGGTTGCTAAGGCTTTAAGTTTTATAAGTTGTTGAGCTTGTTTGCGGGAATTGACTTCCACAAGCAAGTCTCCTGAGCGCAATTTTCGAATTGAGGTAACTTCACCTATAGTACTAGAAATTGATTTTTCAACTAAAAAAGGAGATACTGTATGAAACGTTTGTTTGTCAGTCGATATTCTTTGAATAATAAAAAATGAATCAAAATGTTTTTGACGAGATTGCGTTACGGAATGATGCCCACTGAAGGGAGCAAAGTTTTTTTTTTCCCATACGATATTGATGGGGATTCAGGCCCAGCGGCATCGCCCACCACGGAGCCCTACTAGGGATGGCAGTAACTAGCTCTAGATATTCCTAACCTCAGCACTTACCATAATGCTAACTGGCACCTATACGCTGGGAGTTACCCCCGGGGACAGTGACCACCCTTAACGCCAAGCCCAAGGAGTAACCCCTTCGCTTGATCCCTAGCAGACTAGTAACTCAGGTTGCTAGCTACCGGCCGATTGATACACCGGGGACCACAGTGCACCACCCGTCTAATGGGTCGCCACGCACGGCAAACACGTGGGGGTATTTGCTGTCCATGAGAAGCAGGAAGCAAACAGAGCGGCGACAGCTTCTCATGGAGAGTTCTCTCACCTACCCTCGAGGGAAAGAAAAAAAGGTGACAGCAGAAGGCACAGAGGAGAGTAAACCTAAAGGGAGTAAAGATCCCTGGGTACCTCGGGATTGGGACACCCGTACTCACCTAAAGAAGGTGAGCCCCTGAAGGGTCACACAGAATATGCTTAACTGTTAAAACACAATTGCATTCATCACAAAGTGGTGTAGGATCACAGTGCAAAAGATGTTTTTGGGTCAAATAGATGTGGCCTATTCGAAGTCTCGTGATAATGACATCTTTCTTTCTAGTCAGAATTTTACTTTTGAAACCCTTGACAGATGGCTGTATTTGAAAAAGTTTATTCGTAGATAGCTTTTCCCACGTGGCTTGCCAGAATTTACTTTGAATTATTTTTATTGCTTGTAATGCATCGGATAATGGAACAAAATTTTCCTTCAACAGGGTTGAGCTTTTTGCTGCCTTGTCAGCTTTTTCATTCCCACAAATTCCAACATGCCCAGGAATCCAACAGAATTTAATCGTGAAATTATTTTTTAGTGAATTATATATGTGTAAACTGTTTAGAACTAAGGGATGACTTTCCGATGACACATTCTTAAAAGCTGCAATACTACTTTTAGAATCAGTATATATAATAAATTTAGAGGGGGATGACTTTATGCAATATATCTAAGCCTTCAAAAAATTGCAAAGTTCGGATGTAAAAACAGAACAGAAAGGGTGGAGTTTTTCGGTATTATTACATTACGAAAAAATGCTGCTGAGCCAACATGATTACCACATTTCGAACCATCAGTATAAACAGGTTGAAAAGAATGATACTGTTGTCTGTGTTCATAAAAAAATTTCTGAAACATCACGTCTGATGTTGATGGTTTCAGGAAGTGTATAAAATCATCTACAAAACTGAAAGACGACTCCTGCCATGGAGGTGGACCACTAATGTTTACAACAATCGGGAAGTCTTCAGTTTCGAATGTTCGTAAAATTTCTCCTATACGGAATCCAAAGGTTGGCGTAAAAGACAATCTCCAAGAGAATAACGATCCGTATATAGGGTTGAGAACCTTGTTGCACATTGGATGGTATTCGACACTTTTAATTTTATAAAAGTAGGATAAACAAAGTCGTTTCCGCCTCAGTTCCAAGGAGGGTTCACCACTTATAACTTGTAAACTTTGAATTGGCGATGTTCTGAAAGCTCCTGTAGCTATACGAAGTCCTTGATTGTGCACCGAGTCTAACAATTTCAAGATAGATTTGGCAGCTGAGCCATAAATGGGCGCCACGTAGTCAAGCTTTGAGCGTACCAGCGATTTATATATCTTCATCAAAGAGGCTCTATCTACTCTACAAGAGGTGTGTGAAAGCACTTTTATAATATTTAGCGTTTGAAGGCATTTTCTTTTCAAGTTTTGAATATGAGAGCGAAACGTTAGTTTATTATCTAATATCACGCCCAAAAACTTTTTCTCACTAACTGTGGGAATGGCCGACTCATTCAGTCGAAGCTCTGGATCTGCATGAAGGCCACGTCGCTTACAGAAGTGAACACTAACTGTTTTCTGAGAAGAAAAAACAAATCCATTTTTCGAAGCCCAGTCTATCATATTGTTTATGGATGTTTGTAACTGTTTTTGAATGAAATCCAAACTTTCATTAGCACAATGGATCTGGATGTCATCGACATAAAGTGAAGTATGTACAAATGGTGAGATTTTCGAAACAATCCCATTTATCTTTATGATAAACAGTAAAACACTTAGTACACTACCCTGGGGAACTCCTTCATGCTGAATGAAAGTATCATATAAAATATCACCAACACGAATTTGAAAGATCCTTGTCCTCAAAAAGTTTTGTACAAAAATTGGTAGATTTCCTTTTAAGTGCAAGTTAAATAAATCTTTCAAAATTCCATAACGCCAGGTTCGGTCGTAGGCTTTATCCATATCAAAGAAAATAGATACAAGATGTTTTTTGCTTACAAAAGCCTCTCTGATAGCAGTCTCCAATTTTAGTAAATTATCCAATGTACTTCTCTTTTTGCGAAAACCGCTTTCGAAAGGGGAAATCCAGTTTTTCTCTTCTAAGACATGTCTCAGTAAAATAATGGAACGTATGGTTAGTCACCGACTGATGTAACTAGTAAGGGCTATTGGTCTGTAATTAGAGGGATCTTGCCGATCTTTCACAGGTTTGAGAATAGGAATTATTATTGCTTTTTGCCAATTGGTTGGGAAGACTCTTTCTATCCAAATTCTGTTAAATAAAGATAAGAGTACCCGCAATGACGAATCACATAAATGTTTCAGCATATCATAATGTATTCTATCAGGTCCCGGTGATGTAGAATGGGATTTTTTTAATGCATTTTTCAATTCATGAAATTTAAAAGTAGTATTATATTCCTCCCCATATGAAGGTAGAAAATCTAATGTTTGTTCCTCTGTCTGCTTTTTAAAAGCAATAAAATCTTCTGGATAAAATTCTTCACCCGATATATTAGAAAGAGTTTATCCAATTAAATTAGCAATTTCTTTTGCATTAGAAATTACTCGTCCGTTCAATTTTAAAAAGGATATTTTATCCGAATTTGAGTAACAGCCAAAAATCTTTTTTATTTTGTCCCACATGATTTTTGAAGGTATTTGTCCTTGAATGGAATTGACATATGAATGAAAGGTATGGTATGGTATGGTATGGTATTTTGAGATTTAATGGCGCAAGAGCCATATATGGCTATACTGCGCCAAACAAATGGTATTAAAAATGTCATGTACAATTCAGTCAGTTTAAATTTATAATTTCTCGTGATAAAAAGAAAGACATCCAATAATGAATAGTATCAGCATTTATAAAAATATGAATTAACATTTTTGGAAAATTTTTCTTTACGGGATGTAAAAGATTAAAATATCGATGAAATTTAAAAGGTGAAAATGCATGCCCTTATAACATTAAAATAGATACAATAAATTACAAAACGAAGTGAAAAGAAAAAAATCATAGCAAATACTTGAAAAAACACCGAATCAAAAGATTGCAATGTATAGGGGTACTTGAAGGTTCACTGTAAAAATTTTTAAGATTAATCCATTTAACTTGACATTCTTGAGGACTTTGTTTAAAAACAGTTTTATCATCCGTGATGGAATCGTTAGAAGGTTCCGCAGCAAGTGGTGTTTCATCAATTGTTTCATGAGGGTTGCATTCTATTGCATTATCCGATTCTATTTCGCTGTCGGTGTTATGATTGGACTTATTTGTGGTCATTAATTCAAGCTCAGACTTGGTTTCATCCATTTTATTGGCTGATTTAAAATTAATGGAAGAGCTCAAATTCGAGACTGGCATAGATTGGGAGACTTGTCGAGGTGAAGTCTTCCAGAATTTAGAATATGATATATTTTCAGAACTGTGCTTGTGATCTTTTTTATATTTTTTCTTATAAGTGACAGTTTTAAATTTATTCAGGTCCTGTGACATTTCATTAGATGGGACATGAAACGTTTCATGTTCATGACCAGTTGGCTGATTAACATTACTACTATTGAGAGCTACTGGCAATGTCTTTACAATAACGGATTCGGGAATATTATCAGTAAGTATATTGTTTCTTTTGTCTTGAATAATATCAGTTGCAGGTGGTTTTTTGATCATAGAAGAGTAGCTGGTACCAGATACATTAGTTTGAGATTTTACAAGTTTACGAGCTTCGGAGTAAGAAATTTGTTTTTTAATTTTTGTACTAATTATTTCTTTTTCTAGCTGCCATGCTGGACAGTTTCGAGAAAAGGAAGGATGTGTACCTTGACAATTAAAGCATTTCTCCCTAGATGTGCATTCCGAACTATCGTGACCTACTTCTGCACAGCGGGCGCAAGTTAGTGTCCCTCGGCAAGAAATTCTTGAATGTCCGAACCGTTGACACTTAAAACAACGAAGCGGATTCGGTATATATGGTCGAACCAACAGGCGCATGTACCCTGCCTTAATGTACTCAGGTAATTTGTTGAAACTAAAGGTAAGAACCAGATGTTTGGTATTTAGGAGCTGGCCATCTCTCCGTACAGATATACGCCGTACATGGCTAACCCCTTGTCCTTGCAACTCTTTAGTTATTTCATCTACCGGTACATTGAATAGCTCCCCACAGGAAATGACACCTTTGGAGGAATTCAGTGAAGAATGTGGAGAAACAACAACTGGTATATTTTCCAATGATTTTAATTTCATAATTTGTTCAGACTGTTTACGCGATTGTACTTCGACCAGCAAATCGCCAGATCGAAGTTTTTTAGTACTTTTAACTTCACCAATATTGCCAGTTATGCCTCTTTCAACAAGAAACGGAGAGACAGAATGAAATGTATCATTAGTAACAGATGATCTTTTGATAATAAAAAAGGTTGGAAAATTAGGTACTGTTGTAAAGGTAGAAACATTTTGTTTCCCACTGAAGGAAGCTTTGTTTTTTTTACCCATGCACAAAAGGTCATGAGATTCGGGTCCCGACGGCACCGCCCACCACCGAGCCCTACAAGGGATGGCAGTTACCGGCTCTGAGAACTCCAGCCTCGGCGCTTACCATGGTGCTAGTCAAGACCTATACGCTCAGAACCACCTCCAGGAACGTTGACCACCCTTAACGCCAAGCCCCAGAGAATGGCCCTTTCGCTTGATCCCTAGCAAACTAACCAAATTGTTAGGTTACCAGCCGAATTGATGCACTGGGGACCACAGTGTACCACCCGTCTGATGGGTTGCCACGCACGGCCAACACGTAGGGTTTTTGGCTGTCCACGAGAAGCAAGAAGCAAACACAGCGGCGACCGCTTCTCATGAGCTCCCTCGCTTGCCGTCGAGGGATGGAAGGATCAAGCAAAAAGCAGAAGGCGTAGAGGAGAGTAAGCATGAAGGGAGTAAAGATCCCTGGGTACCTCGGGATTGGGACACCCGTACTCACCTATAGCAGGTGAGTTTCTGAGGGCATATGAATGAAAGGATTGCTCCCGACTAATGCGTCGGATTTTACGAAATTCAGATTTTGCTTTTTTAAATTGAATGAGATTTTGGGTGGTAGGGTATCTCCTGAAGGTATTCCATGCTTTGTCTAGTGCTCTTTTACAGTTTTCACATTTATCATTTCACCACGGTTTGCATAGCTTTGGTATTTTTCCGGATGTTTTGGAAATACTGATATCTGCTGCTGCAATTATATGTTCTGTTACAAGCTTGACTGCCAAATCAATAGAAGTATCATCAATCATATCTGATGCAAGTTGACATATTGAGTTGAACAATGGCCAGTTTGCTTTACCAATATTATATCTCACAGGTCTTTTAGGAAATAAAAAATCATTGTGCATGTACGTCAATACAACAGGAAAGTGATCACTGTTGTATAAATTTGAGTCCTCGGAAAATTTCCAGTAAGGGGCAAGGGAAGGAGAACAAAGTGCAAGATCAATCGTGTGGAATGTTTTGCTAGCTTGGTGAAAGTGAGTAGGATTATTGTCATTAAGTATACAGATACAATTGTCATTAATTAGTTTTTCTATTTGCCTTCCTCTAGTGTTGATATCATCATTATTCCAAATAGGATTATGTCCATTTAAATCGCCTAGGAGAAAAAAAGGTTCTGGCAACTGTTCTATTAATTGATTCAAATGTCGTTGTTCAATATAGTCATTTGAAGGCAGATATAAATAGCAAATTGTTGTTAGAACTTTCAACTGAATTTGGACAGCAATTGCCTGTAAATTTGTGTCTAAAACAACTTCATTACTTGGCAAATGACGTGTAGTTAAAGATGCAACTCCGCCAGAGGCTCTGGAATTTTGTTCATTATCTTTTCTTTGAAGGACATAGTTTTTAAGATTGGGAGAGACACGTGGAGTCAAATATGTTTCTTGTAACCCCAAGCAAACAGGTTGATATTTGTTCAGAATAGATTTGATATCCTCTTTATGAGCTTGAAAACCGTGGCAATTCCAAGAGACTAAATTAATATTTGTCATTTCGGTTTCCTGAAGAATTTAGATTTGAAAACTTTTGGCTTGGCTGTGCTTACTCTAGCTTCATCGCTCAGGTCCATTTCGCTGAGAGATTCATCGGATGGATGAATTTCCAACTCAACATCCTTACTATTTACGTTTATCTTTTCTTTCTGTTCATTTTGATTTTGAACGGAAAGAATCTTTTTTTTCTTTTTATTTTGTGGAACAATCTTTAAAGTTTTTTGGTTTTTTGTAATATTTTTTTCTTTAGTAATGGAAGACTTGTTAGATTTTATCATTTCAAGCCAATCATTCAGTTTGATGGTAATGTATTCCTCATTTGATGTGGAAGAAAAAGGCGTCGCGATTGTTTGCGATGGACAACTGTTTTCTTGAATATGTATCGGTTCAGTTTGCATGCTTGAACAAGTCGTTCTTTTTAAAGCTGTACTGTATGGGAGATTGTACTGTATGGGAAGCTAGACAAATAGTTGAAAATCGAACTCCAAAAGAAAGAGATATTTCTAGAAATTTTAATGCTCTGGATTTCCTTTTCAATCTTCCACTTGGGACAGGATTCAGAATAAGCAGGATGACTACCGTTGCAATTTACACATTTTTCGGGCTTTGTGCAAGGAGTGTCATCATGGCCAATTTCAGAACATTGTGGACAGCGGGAGGAAGAAGCGCGGCAGCTAGTTTTTGTATGTCCAAACCTCTGACATTTAAAACAACGCATCGGGTTTGGCACAAAAGGACGCACATCGCAACTTATAAACCCATCTGTTATCTTTCTGGGAAGCACATGAGAAGCAAATGTCAAAATAACATGCTTGGTTGGAATTATTTTACCATCTCTTTTTAATATTATACGGCGTGCACTTATTACTCTAAATGACTGCAGTTCAGAAACAAATTCTTCATCACTAACCATAGTAAGGTCCATACTAGATATGACACCTCTGGTATAATTCAGAGTTTTATGGCCAGATACTTCAATTGGGGCATCACCAAAATTATTTACGGCTAGAAGTTGCTCTGACTGTTTCGGCGTCGCAGTCTCTATTAACAAGTCACCAGATCTAAGCTTCTTTACAGACGTGATGTTTCCAGCAGTGCTTTGAATATACTTTTGTATCAAAAAAGGTGACATGTTTTTAAGTTTATCGTCTTTACCATGTATAACTAAAAATTTTGGAAGAAATTTCGTAAGCTCAGTTTGTGAAACGTGAATTGAATTGTCGGAATCGGTGTGTGAAAAAAGACCCATGCAAAAAAGACAAAAGTTCAGGTCCGACGGCACCGCCCACCACGGATGGCAGCCCCCGGCTCTAGACATTTCCAGCCTCGGCGCTTACTATGGCGCTAGCCGGAACCTATACGCTGGGAGTCACCCCCGGGGACAGTGACTACCCTTAACGCCAAGTCCAAGGGAGATGCGATTTGTGATGTTTTTTGGCGCAATAGCCACACTTGGCCATGCTGTGCCAATCCAATGGTAAAATATAAAAGTAAGGTAAAAATTAAGTTGAAAGAGTAAATTGAGTTAAAAATCAAACCTGATAGACCGGAAAACAATCTTATAAAAGAGACAATGTTTCAGAATGTTAAAAGCCTGAGTTGAAACATAAAACAGAAACGGCAATAAAGAAAAGAATCAGTGTTTGGGTAGTATTGATCAGAGTGAATTGTACATACTAAATACACGTATAAAATCTAATATCCTTTAAAAATTTAAAAATATTTGGGTGGTGTTTGTCACCCACCAGGTCATGCAGGTTCAACGAAGTTGAATTAAAAAAGCGAATACGTTGGTGGTTAAAATCAGTACATTCAATTAAAATATGTTTAATAGTAAAATCCACACGGCATGTGGGGCATCTCGGCCCATCTTCACCAAGCAGAAGATGTCTGTGTGTGAAGCGAGTATGTCCTATACGCAAGCGAGTCATTTTGACGTCAACCTCACGTATAGGGAGAACAGGCCACATTCCAATAATTGGTTTGATGGAATGCAATTTATTTTCTGTTCGCAGATCCCACGTCAATTGCCAAGAAGAAAACATGTGTTTAGCCAAGGACTTCTTAACATCGCAATAAGGAAGTCCATGAGACAAAAAATTCGCTGCTGATTTTGCCGCTAAATCTGCCCTTTCGTTTCCAGCAATGCCGACATGACTCGGCACCCAACAGAAAATAATTTAAAAGCCCTCATTTTGTAATAGGCGCAAGTTAAATAAAATTCTAACAGCAATCGGGTGCATCCGATTGTGGTGGTGAGTTAGAGTCTCCAAAGCACTCATGCTATCAGTATAAATAATAAATTTACGCTGAGTAGAAGGTGAAATTTTCTGGAGAGCATAGAAAATTGCCAACAACTCAGCAGTAAAAACTGAGCAACAATTGTGTAAACGGTGGCTCAGTGTATCAGATGGTAGAACGATTCCACAACCAACATGACCATCTGATTTCGAGCCATCCGTGAAAATTGGTGTGAATGAAGAATACAGATAGCGATGATATAGAAACATCTGTTGGAAGACAGTCGGTGCTGTTGAAGATTTATCGAATCCTGAAAAAGGGTTTAAAAAAGAAAATTGCGGTATATCCCAAGGTGGAAAATGAAACAAATCAGATGATTTAATAGCAATATTTTCAAGGCCCGAGTCATGAAGGTTTATTTTAATTCTCTCATTGAATGGAAGGATATGAAATGGACGGGCATCATATAATCTGCGAAGAAACGGCGGAAGTTTAATTTGACGTAAAGGGTGCTTTGTTACAGACATGATTCGAAAATAATACGAAGCGGACAATTTAATACGCCTTAAATTTAGGGGCATTTTGTGGCAGATAACATGCAGGCTCTCAACGGGAGAGGTCCGAAATGCTCCAGAACAAATTCTTAAGGCAGAATTGTGAACAGTATCTAATCGTCGCAAGACGGAGGCGCGGGCAGAACCATACACCATACACCCATAATCGATTCGGGATAGAATTACTGCTTCATAAATGCGGAGTAGGGAGGTTCGATCGGCACCCCAAGATGTTCTGGAGAGAACCTTCAGAACATTTAAGGATTTCTCACACTTCTTCCGCAGGTACAAGATATGCGGAAGGAAAGTCAATTTGCGATCGAAGATTATTCCCAAAAACCTTATTTCATTTACTACAGGAATCGATATATTACCAATGTTAATATTGGGATCCAAGTGAATGTTTCTCTTTCGGCAGAAGTGCACACAACGGCTCTTCTCCGGTGAGATATTGTGTCCGTTGTTTTTGCACCAAGCTACCAATTTATTCACAGCATTCTGTAATTGTCGCTCAATAAGGTTCATACTGCTTCCCTGGCATGAGATCTGAAGATCATCTACATAAAGACTTGCTTGTACAGATGAAGGTAAACGAGTTAAAATCTGGCTCAGATGAATAATAAAAAGGGTGACACTGAGTACACTTCCCTGCGGAACTCCCTCAGCCTGAATAAAACTATTAGAATAAAAGTTCCCAACACGAACTTTGAAGGTCCGATGTGATAAAAATTTCAATAAGAATATGGGCAGGTTTCCCCTAAAACCAAAGTTAAAAAGCGTAGAAAGTATGCCATAGCGCCATGTACGGTCATATGCCTTCTCAATATCGAAAAATATGGAGACAAGGTGGTTCCTCCTTACAAATGCGTTGCGAATTTCAGTTTCCAGTAATACGAGGTTGTCAAAAGTAGACCGACCTCGACGGAAACCACTCTGCAACGGAGAGATACATCCTTGTTTCTCCAATTCGTATATGAGCCGAGCATTGACCATTCGCTCAAAAGTCCCCCTCAGGGGCTCACCTACTATAGGTGAGTACGGGTGTCCCAATCCCGAGGTTCCCAGGGATCTTTACTCCCTTTATGCTTACTCTACCCTAAGCCTTCTGCTTTCTGCTGTTTTTTCTTTCCCTAGACGGCAAGCGAGGGAGCTCTTCATGAGAAGCTGTCGCCGCTCTGTTTGCTTCTTGCTTCTCATGGACAGCCAAAACCCCACGTGTTTGCCGTGCGTGGCGACCCATTAGAAAGACGGGTGGTGTGCTGTGGTCCCCTGTGCATCAATCGGCTGGTAGCTAGTTACCTTAGTGACTAGTCTGCTAGGGATCAAGCGAAGGGGTTACTCCTTGGGCTTGGCGTTAAGGGTGGTCACTGTCCCCGGGGGTAACTCTGAGCGTATAGGTTCCGGCTAGCGCTAAGGTAAGCGTCGAGGCTGGGAATGGCCAGAGCCGGTGGCTGCCTTCCCTTGTTGGGCTCCGTGGTGGGCGGTGCAGTCGAACCTGAAACTTCTATCAATGTCATATGGGCAAATCCAAGCGTCCTCCCTTCAGTGGGCAACACAATGCTTCAACTTCTATACAAAATTTTCCAACGTTCTTTCTAATTCAAAGGAAATCGGAAAACAAAGAATCGTTTCATGGTGTGTCACCTTTTTTGGTGGAAAAAGCAATATCTGGAAGTATTGGTGAGGTAAAAGCTACAAAGAAACTTCGATCTGGTGGTTGGTTGGTTGGTTTTGTGTGTTTTACTGGCGCAAGAGCCATATTTGGCTATACTGCGCCAATCAAATGGTGAAAGTATAAATTGTATTAAAAAACACCCATTTATTTAATCAACATAGACATAAAAATATTTTCAAATCATTTTTGGAATTTTTCTTTATAACATTTTAAACTATGATTCATAAGATTTTGATACAATGATGAAACGTACAAATACACAAAAAGAAATGTTCAACGCAAATAAGAATGATTAAAAAGTCTATATACAAGTTAAAAAACCGATAGCTCGTAAGAATTTAAAAATATTTGGGTGGTATCTCTCACCCACCAAGTCCTGCAATGTTGAAGACAAGGTAAAAAAACGAGCACGGTATGAATTAAAGACAGGACATTCTATCAAGATATGCCGAATAGTAAAGCTAACTTGGCAACTGTTGCACATAGGCGCATTTTCCCCAAATATGAGATGTTTGTGGGTAAAGCGCGTATGTCCTATACGGAGACGTGTCAATTTAACATCCATCTCGCGTATAGGATGAACAGGCCAAGGAACAATATCCGCTTTTATAAAATGCAATTTGTTTTCAGTCTGCCGATCCCATGACTTTTGCCAGGTAGAAGAGAAGTGATGAGCAACGGACCTTTTAATATTGTTAAAGGGAAGGTCTATGATCAAAGAAGTCAATGCAGATTTAGCTGCCAAGTCCGCTTTCTCGTTTCCCGAAATTCCGACATGACTCGGAACCCAACAGAAAATGACTTGAAACCCATCATTCTGAAGCAGTCGTAAAGTGAACAAAATTTTAATGGCTATCGGATGTATCCGATTGTGGTAATGCGAAAGTGTCTCCAGTGCACTCATACTATCAGTGTAAATAATAAATTTACGCTGTGTGTAAGAAGAAATTTTCTGAAGTGCGCAGAAAATTGCCACCAACTCAGCAGTAAAAACTGAGCAGCAGTTATGCAAACGATGGCTAAGTGTATCGGATGGAAGTATGATGCCGCAACCAGAATAACCATCCGATTTTGAGCCATCCGTGAAAATTGGCACAAAGGAAGAATACTGGGAGCGATGATATAAAAAGAGTTGTTGGAAAACAACTGGAGCAGTAAATGATTTATCGAATCCAGTGAAAGGGTTCAAAAACGAAAACTGCGGCATATCCCATGGTGAAAAACTAAATGTGTCAACAACTTTAACATGAACAGCGTTAAGTTCCGAGTCATTTAGAAGTAATTTAGTTCTCTCATAAAATGGGAGGATGTGAGAGGGACGCGCATTATAAAGTCGACTAAGACTAACTGGCAATGACATTTGGCTCAAGGGATGGTTCAAAATAGATTTAGTTCGAAAATAAAATAGGGCAGACAATTTTTTACGTCTTAAACAAAGGGGTAGCTGATGGCAAATTACATAAAGGCTTTCAACCGGAGAAGTACGAAATGCTCCAGAACAAATGCGCAATGCCGAGTGGTGAATAGTATCCAGTCTCCGCAGAACTGATGGGCAAGCGGAACCATACACCATACATCCATAATCGATTCGGGAAAGAATTACAGCTTGATAAATACGGAGTAAGGAGGTTCGATCGGCACCCCAGGATGTTCTGGAAAGCACCTTCAAAATGTTAAAGAACTTCTCACACTTCTTCCGCAAATAAAAGATGTGTGGAAGGAAGGTGAGCTTCCGATCAAGAATCACTCCCAAAAACCGTATTTCGTTCACCATAGGAATTGGAATATTCCGAATGTGTATATTTGGATCGAGGTGAAGCTTTCTTTTCCGACAGAAATGGACACATCGGCTCTTCTCCGGAGAGATAGTGTGCCCATTGTTATCGCACCAAGCTACCAGTTTATTTACGGCGGTTTGCAACTCCTGTTCTA
The DNA here is from genome assembly GCA_026543865.1 of Argiope aurantia. NCBI lineage: Eukaryota > Metazoa > Arthropoda > Arachnida > Araneae > Araneidae > Argiope > Argiope aurantia. Next base: position 590 of record JAPMOR010063290.1, on the reverse strand, counting down.
TCAGATTAATGTCACTTCCTTGGCATGAGATCTGCAGATCGTCAACGTAAAGGCTGGCATGTACAGATGAAGGTAAAATTGTTAAAACCTGGCTAAGATGGACGATAAAGAGTGTGACACTGAGGACACTTCCTTGTGGAACTCCCTCAGTTTGGATAAAAGGATTTGAATAAAAGTTTCCAACACGAACTCTAAAGGTCCGATGTGATAAAAAGTTCTGTAAAAATATGGGCAGGTTTCCTCTAAAGCCAAAGTTAAAAAACGTTGAAAGTGTGCCATAGCGCCAGGCACGGTCATATGCTTTTTCTATATCAAAGAAGATGGAAACAAGGTGGTTCCTCTTTACAAAAGCGTTGCGGATTTGCGTTTCCAATAAAATGAGATTGTCAAATGTAGAGCGACCTCTACGGAAACCGCTCTGCAATGGGGGGATGCATCCTTGTTTCTCCAGTTCATAGATTAGACGAGCATTGACCATGCGTTCCAAGGTCTTACAAAGGCAGCTCGTCAGAGCAATTGGCCTGTAGTTCAGGGAATTTGAAGATTCTTTTCCAGGTTTTAAGATAGGAATCACAATAGCTTCACGCCAA
>JAPMOR010063275.1:211437-222810 GCA_026543865.1 Argiope aurantia | reverse complement strand
CAAATTAATTTCCAAAACTTTACGTTAATTTAGCCCATAGTAAAATATTCTCTTATTTCCTGATCTCATTCCACGTATGAAGCTGTGTAAAAATTACTGCGCAATCAGTCTACGTATCAAGTGAAAGTGATCCCTTCGGTGCCCTTGTCTAAGTTTAACACGTGTATTCAGTCGCCACGTGGCCGGAAATCCCATGTTATATAAGACTAGTGATCATTTGTTTCGTTCCCTTCTCCTACTTCTGCTTTTGTTTCGCGCTGTTGTGGACGTGCCTTGTCCACGCCTACTTGTAAATAAATTGCTTTCCCGGAATGGATATTAAAATTAATTTAAAAATATAAATTGTCTCTTCATTGTCTTCGAACCTGCATTCTGCTTCAACCAAAATAAGGTTATATATATATATATATATATATATATATTTGAGCAGTTTCGTGGCCGAAGACAGAGAAAACACTTATGAATTTTAAACTTCACTTTATTCCATCCCAGGAGGTGTAATTTATGTACAAGCAAGAAGCGACGAGGTACGTCAATCTACAGCGCGACACAAGAGCAAAAGAGACAGAGATATTTATCCCCGATATTTATATACTATGAGGTTCTGATAAGGATTTCTTTGTATGTGTTGATTTAGGTCAGGGGAAAATAGGTATCTTTTTAGTTCAGTTTAGTTATATTAACGTCGCGTTTGAAGTAAAACAAGGGCTATTTTGGGATGGACCTAGTAATTTTGAACCGCGGTCAGATGACGAGGACGACACTTGAGCTGGCACCCCCCCCCCCTCTTCACACCACACCACACCAGCGGGAGGACGTCTGGTCATGACGGATTTAACGTGCAACAGATCCCTTACACGACGGTTCTTCGGTGGATTCGGGTCACGAACCTGAAACCCTCCGGTTCCGAAGCCGATACCTTACCACCAAGAATTTGTTTAGATCGACAGATTTTTATCCCTTCACTCGGTACGTGTGAAAATCAGATTTAAGCATTTTTATATAGTTCGTGGCGCATTAATTAAATAAAAAAGGTGGAATTGGATCAGCAAATATGAGGACATTTCAGAATTAATTTATTAATATGGGTTAAATTAAGATAAAGCTTTGGAAACTGGTTAGGATTTAATTTATATTTAGATATATCTTTACACACACACACACACACATATATATATATAGATAGATATAGATATAGATATAGATATTGCATTTCTGCTATTAAATTCGAATAAAGCAGTTTAATTTTTTCGAATGAAAAAATTTTCAAAAATAAAATATTCAGATAAAAATAAGTCTTTGTAAAAATACCTGTTATTATTTTAGGTTCTGACTTGGATGGTGATGAATATGCCGTCATCTGGATGAAAGAACTTTTCTTCGATTCCAAAAATGATAATGCTCCAAATTATCCTAAACCGCCGGAAAAAGACTTCAGAAATGTAATATTTCGTATTAATCTGATGAATTGCTGATTAGCTTACAGATAATGATACTTTTTAACCCTTTGATGCCTAAATCTCCTGCAAACCACCCTGATCGTCAAAACCCTGATTCGGACGTTTTCGGGCGCATAGCTGAGAGTGGAATAAAATTGGCGATTAAGTTCCCATCTGAAAGACAGATTCCTTTTTGTTTACATGCTCGAAAAATTGCCCTAGGTTTTTGAAACACTAGAATTTTCACACTATTTCGGGTTAACAGTGTTAAGGAATCTTAAACCTGTGATTTTCGCAGGCGTTTAGAGAGCATGTTTGATTTGTCGGTTTCAAAAAGAAACTCTCAGCTGGTCTTCCTTATTAGATAATTATTGTTATCTTCTTTATTATCTACTTGTTCGAAATTGAATTAATATTAAGGAACTAAATTAGATATTTACTTACTGTTTATTGTCGGATTCAGAAAACTTCGTGCTTTTGCGCATGCATTAAGAGACATTTATTTTATTAAAAAAGGGGTGAACGGAAAGATGATAGGAGATATTTGCATTTATCAATAGGATAAAGTCAGATTATTCGTGGAATTAGGAGATGCCATTACTTCTCATCCTTCTGCGAGCCGCCGGTTGACGAAGGACAAGCGCCGAAAACTGATGGTGTAATATCTTGATTCGGAACGATCAAATAAGAATGTAGCATAACAAAACAATTCTTTTATTTACAGCCTGATATATGTAAAATAAGCCAATTTATTCTCATCTAGGTTAATATTATTTACAAAATTCACATAACAATTGAAAGTTTAATCATTAAATAGTTCCTCGATCAAATCGAAGAATAGACACTAAAAGGTTGTTAGCTCGAAACAGCTACGCCAGGACTGCTTCATAAATCCACCGATCTTTATCGGAGGGATCTTAACACAGAAACCCGAATCACATGAAGCTTCTCACAAATCAGTAACATCTTTGAACACGACGTCTCTCCGAATTCTCCTTCGATGCCTCTCACTGCTCTCCTCTCTTCTCTCAAAAATACGGCATATTATTTCCGTCAGATCTCTGCCTCTGATTTTTTCATTGGTGAACTTGAGTTCCTTATCACCCAATAGCTGCTCAGAAATGGTCTCCAGTCGATCTTGGGAATGTCCATGACCCATCGTTGTAGCTGACCCATCGAATACATGTCAATTATAATCAATTCACCATTAACACTGTCTGACATCCACATGAGTTCGACATTTAATGACAACGATTGTTGGTGATTGATCGTTTCCTGGAGATTTGAAGAGTCCCTTCATAAAGGAAAAATAAATTTAACTTCTGGATAGTTTGACATTCCTCTCCCTTGGGGACATGGTGGATCTATTTGAAACGATGAGACGCCCATTTGTGGCCCTTTATCTTGATACAACAAATGACCAGACACAATGACTTTACTAGTAAAAGGATCTACATTTGGCGGTTCGTTGACACTTACCTATGTGTGGGAAAGGGGGGACGTTACATCTGGTCGCAATGCTAATTACCATGTGAGGGAAACATTACAACGGTCTCCAGATCCAGAAACAAAAAAGTTGTCTCCCTAAATTGATTTGTGATGTGCGTGAAATTAAATCTGCTTTTTTTTTTTTTTTTTTCAATTTCTTTCTAAACCATATTGGTAAAGTTGTTTAAATTCTTTGTGGTTATGAGTTATTGCGTTTGCATGCGTGCGATTGATAGTACAGACCGACAGACGTGCAATAGTTTTTCGAATCTAGTTCAAAATGATATAAGTATCTATATTTTAGATGCTAAAGCTCGCATCAAATTTTATCTACTGGTTCTTTGCGTTATTGAGCTCGCTTGCACTCGAACAGCCATACAGACAAACTTCCCGCGGATGGATTTCGTACAAAGTTGGATAAAAAATCTACGTCTTTGGCCGTATTTCCATATGTCAAATTTCAATCGTTATTGAGACAGACTAACATAATTCCAAAATTGTGGTTTTTCACTCGGGGTTATCTATACTTATATAAAGCTCAGTGTGTGTGTGTTGGCGCTCTACATGCCAGACCGTTTGACTTACAGCTGCCAAATTTGGTACATGTATACCTTGGAGGTCGGAAATGTGCAACTGGGGTCCCTTTTTTTGAATTTTGAATTAGAATTTTAATTATTAATTAAAAACTAACTTTCCCGCCAAAAAACTTTCCCGTCATTTTTCCCACCGCGAAAGTTTCCAAAGCGAAAAGTTTCTGTTTTTTTCTCCCACGCTAGTGAGGCTAGGCTTAAAATTTTTTGGCCGATTATTTCAAACGATTCTGTCAGAGGCGGCGATAGCAGGGGGGCAATTGCCCCCCTGTCGGCAACGTATTGCCCCCCCCCGTCAGCGAGAGATTGAGAGTTTCGTCGGCAGAAGTGTTCACTATTTCAAAATGATAGTAGAGAGTTGCGCTTTAGCGAATGTGATTATTTAAAAACCACCTTAAAGTTAATATATTGTAAACAGTCGAAATATCCAAGTAATGGTTAAAAGGCTTTGACTATATTTGGCAAAATAATGAATAGGGTGGTAGGTCAATACTATGGCGTATTTTGCTGGCGATTTTTGATAGACCGACTAGAAACTGACTGCAATGGATGTCGAAGACATTAAGTTCACAGACTTTCATACATCTGATTCAAATGTCTTTCAATAAGCTTATAATTTGTAGTACTATTGGCAATATAACCGACAAATTAACAAGTGAATAAGATATCGACAGGGTGATAGTCTCATTTTGCTGGCAATTTTTGGTCAGACGACTAGGAATTCAACGCGGTGAGTAACAAAGATATTAAGTCTGCAAATTTTCATGTATTTAATTGAAATATCATTCATGTATCTTATAATTTGCACTAGATTTGGAAATATATCCAATAAGTGAATAAGATATCGCATTTTGTCGACAATTTTTGGACGGCCGACTATGAACTGAATGTGATGAATGTTGAAGACTATATCCACGGATTTTTAGACGTTTGATTCAAATGTCATTCCTCAAACTTTTAATTTGCACTACTTTTTAAAATATAACCGACAAGGTGACATGTGAATAAGACAAGACATGTCGCATGTGTCAAAAAATTTTGATCGATCGATTAAGAATTCAATGCGATGAATATCAATGACGTTAATTCCAATTTCTCAGTCATCCAATTGAAATGTTATAATGTTCATTCAGTATATAATTTATACTATATTTAGCAGAATAATCAATAAGTTGGCAAGTGAATAAGACGTCACATTTTCCCGACTAATCTTTGTCTTTCTGCTAAGGTTTTATCATAGATTATGCGAAAAGAATTGTTTTCATCGGGCACTTCGATTACCTGCCAGCGGAATTATTAGAGAAATTGAAGCTTTTATATTATTCATGAATAGGACGATAGAGTTGTTTTCCCTAATTCATACTTGAAATCCAAGTTCTAAAATTAATCATCATCTTATTTATCTAATTGTTACTTCCTCGGTAACGAGCTGATAAATTTATTTTATCCATTTCACCATGAGAATTGTCTGATTAAAATCTAGTAAATGGTTAAACTAAATTTAATAAAACACTCTCTTTTTTGACACTGTTGTGAATGTGCATGCTAAAAAGAATTATTTTGCTGTAGCCAAATTAGGTAAATTCGTTATAAATCACAGAAGTAAGTAAATTGTATAATTGTAAATTAAGTTTATTTAACAGTAAAATATCTGTTTTCTTTTGCAATCTAATTTATCAGGCTACCATTAATGCACTAGAGAAATATTATCGACTGAAATTGACGATAAAAAAATAAATATTTCTGGTATGGTAGCTTTTTAGCTACACTAAAAGAGTTTATCCAAGTTTACACTAAATTTGTTAAATAAATTACTACCTAAATTCTTCAGACTCTGCATTCAATATTATGACTATGTAATCGGCGAACGTAACGTTTATATTTTTTTTTCTTTCAATTACTATTCGCGGTAAAAAGTATATAATTTCAGATACTCTTAAATTTTTAATAGACTTTGAATAACGATGTCTTGCTAAAAAGATGATTAAAATAATTATTCATAGAATATTCAAAAACAACACATTAACCTCTTGACATGCGACTTTTCTTAACTTCCTAATTATATGGCTGATCTTATTTATGACACAATTATTATTATTTTAATCCCTAAAATAATATAAGGGCATAATGATGCGTTTTCAAGTGAATTTTTCATTTTAAATTACTTTCATTTAATTGCAGATTTAAAATTAAAAATTTAATAATTTCATACGTGAGTCAGAACTCGCCATTGTATACGAATGGGTATACAATGACGGGAAGCAGAAACCAAGCTAATATTTCTCCCAAAACTAATTTTTTGGGAGGAATATTAGCTTGCAATAACTTCAGATTAAAAAAGTACTTAACCATAAGAACCTGTCTGAAAATGAAGATAGGGGAATTCGTATTCAAGATTTAACCGTTTTTTAATCAAATGTATTGGCTTTTAAAGCCTAAATATATATTGAAAAATAAATACGTGGAGGATTTAATGTTTAAGCAGACCATTTTTCATATCTTACATACAATAATAAGTTTGTACATATATTTACAAAATATTTTCTGAAGCCTTCTTAAGAAACTACATCATTATATCTTTTCCGCATTTTATATGATTCGTGTCCGAACGATAATAAATTTCTGTTTATTCAAAACACATCAGAATCCCTGCTAGTTATTACTTAACAAATATTTTGGGTAGGGGACTACGCAGAAAAATCTATTTTTGGCCAAAACATCGATTATTTTTTTATTTATTATTCTGAATTTCTAAAAAAGTTTCTTTTATAAAACTTTTTGTTTCAAGATTCATTTTATATAGCTTCTGATATAAAATAGTAAGCGCCTGCATTTGTTCAGTTAGCATGACACATCATTCTGACGCAATTTGTTTCAATCTATTATACTACAATCTAGAATGGGATATAACCATATTTTTTCTAAAATTAGATCTCAGAGAAATTAAATTTCAAGAGTCTCATTAAAAAATACTCAAATATTGACAGTTTTTTTATAGTAAAAGAAACTCAGTAAATTGTTTTTGCAAATACCTTTGTAAATTTTTAACAATAAAAGATAGAATCAGAATTTAAATAAAAAATACCCTAAATAATACTTGATTTCCTGTAATTAAATGCAAAATTAATTACTATGGGTTATTTTGAAGACAAAATAGAGATATTGTGCTTGACCCCCTGTCGGATTTGTTTTGCCCCCCCCCCCCGTCGGCAAATCACTGCCGCCGCCTCTGCTATACAAAGGAGGGGAAAAAATCGGTTTTTGGCGAAAACACTGAATATTCCTTTTTATTTATCATGCTTGATTTCTAAAAAAAAATTTATAAAAATTTTCGAATATAATTTCTACATTCATTTTAAATAGTTTCCATGATGAGAACATGTATTTGTTCAGTTAACAATGACATCACATTCTGCCGCAGCCTGTGTTTCTATCTATATACTACAATCTAGAATAAAATATAATTGTATTTTTTCCAAAATTAGATCGTAGTGCAAGTAAATCTCAAGAATTTCATAAAAATATAGATTCAAATGTTGACAATTTTTTAATGGTCAGTAAAAAAAAAAAAAAAAACAAGAACATTTTTTGCAAATATTTTTGTAAATTTTTAACAATGAAAGAAAGGTCAGTATCTCAATAAAAAAGCTAAAAAATACTTCATTTCCTTTAATTAAATGTAAAAAATTCTTTTCTAACCAAATTAGGAAAATTTTGATTGCCCCCCTGTCGGATTTGTCTTGCCCCCGTCGACAAGACTCTACCGCCGCCTCTGGATTCTGTTTATTTTTTTAATGTTTTATGGATTTAAAATTAAACATTGTTAATTATTCGACCTTTCAGATTCATTCTGAAGTACTTTTGAATTAAAATAAAAAAGAATAAAGGAAATTAAAAATTTCTAATCTGCGTAGCGTTACCCCAACAGGCGTATGAAAATTCACGCATTTGCATTACCAACTGGCGTTGAAAATTCAAGCATGCGCATTGTGTTCTGATTGTTGGCAACTATTATCAACGAATGCGGATTTAATTTAAATTATTTTTAGGTTAGTTGTATGTTTTTGTAATTAAATTGTATTTATGTTAGTTATATATTTTTATATGCTTATAGTTTTAAGTACATCGTTTTTAAGTAGTTTTTTTAACCTGTTCCCGACCGATTAGTTTAAACGATTCTGTTTATTTTCTTAATGTTTGATGCATTTAAAATTAAACATTGTTAATTTATCTATCTGCTCATGATGAATCTGAGAAAATTTTGTTGACAAATTCTTGAGATATTACATAAATTAAGAAAGATATTCTTTAGTGCCCATAAGGTTTAAACGCTCAGTGACTCTGTTTTCAGTAATCATATTATAAAAAGAATGATTTGTTTCAGTAAAAAATATTATTGCATTAATTGCAGATTAATACCTTCCACTTTAATTTAAAGCATAAATTCTACAGGAGCTAATAGAAAATTAGAGAGATGCATATTACGTTATGACTGAAGGCCTTTATAATATTATGAGTGAATTATATGACTATCAAAATTTGAAGTTTTAAAATATTTTGATGAAGAATCTATTAAAATAGGAATTGCATAAAATATTTAATTATTAAAATTTTAACGAATATTAAGATTGGCGAACCGACTGGTCGCCAAAGGCGGCTAGTCTAAAATATGGATATTAAAAAAAATCTCAAATTCCAATTTTTTTGTCAACTCTAATGTGTTTTTTATACTTCGTATACGAGAAAGTAAAAAAATAATGGAAATTGGGATACTGAGATATAGTTTGGATGACCAATCCGAAAACGTAAAAAATTATATGTGTTTAATTATGTATTTCATGTTTTCAAAAGACGTTTTTAATACATCACTATTCTATGAATATATATATCTATTACATTGAGTAATTTTTAATCAAGAGATGATTGTTTTAACGAAGATTTTTTTGTTTTGTTGAAGTAAAAGCGATTCTTTTTTTAATCTATCAGTTCAAAACACTTTTTGATCTACTATTCGTTTCTGCAAAAATTTATTATCTTTTGATATTGTTTTTGTTTGAGGTTTTTTGAAGACTCAAAAATGTGTAGGCAGGAAATAAATATGGGACGGTAGGTATGGGACGTAAGAAGCATAGTTTTATTCGAGGATTTTTAAGAGGAGATTTATTTGATTCGAGGATTCCGGATTGTTAAGGCAAAAGAGATTCCTTTCAGATATCAATAAAATAAAACTATGCAAATGTCAATTAAAGAATTTCTCATAGCCCATGGCCCGTCGCGCGCTTTACCAAGGGGCACTGTGGATAGCTTTGTGCTTGGAGCATCCACGGATAAAAAGTTACTTGCACAACTGTTTTGTTCAAAAAATTTTAAAAATACAAGAGAAATTTTAAAAATATCGAGTTTGTGATAGTAAAAAATGTAAGACTTGTCCACTAACTAATAAAGAACAAATTAAAAACGAAATTTCAAATCTGGAATTGTTCTGTACTTGGATTAATAAATTTGGAAATAATTTTGCTTGTTATTGTATAATTATCTTTAATTTTGTGATACTAATTTTATCTCTAAAACCTCAATTTCCTGGGATTTTCGGGTCACGAGAGGTCAGTTTGTTGGACGAAAGTCAGACCCCTCACAGAAAAAATCCCTGGTTTGAATCCTTGCCTGAGGGTGACCCTTGAGATAGTCTTTAGGCCGGATTCATTATATCTTTCTTTTTGATTCTTTGGCTGTAAACTTAATATTTATTTCTAATAATTATTCTAATTTGGTTATATATATATATATACTCTCTTTCCAAACCAGTTAAAACCGGATTTTCGCAAAAAAAAATCGAGGTAAAGTTTTGGAACTCGAATGATTTTGAAATGGGGGATAGAACTATTGTTTTTCTAAATATCGACGCATACGTAATCTGATTGTCAAGTGATTGTTTCAAACCGGTATAAACTGGTTTTTCAAAAAAAAAAAAAAATTAGGGCCTTGTGAAAAAATTGTTAATGATTTTCCTCCGCAAAAATGTAAAATAAAGGTGTTTCAAGAATGAGTATCTGAGTAAAATTATCTTCCGCTCCAACCTTAGCGCCTTTCTTTCTGTCGGATTGTACCACGTAACTTCAAAAAAATAATGTTCTCACATGATAACTTGAAATTTGCCATAACAGATTTCATTTTTTTTATTTGCTTTTATATATATTCTGCTTTTTGTGTGTTTGAATTTTGTTAATGGGAATCAATCTGATGATATCATCACGCTATTAAAAATACAATTGTCCAATGCATCTCTCATGCAAATTTTGCGTTATTGCAAATTCAGTTTTTATTTAATTAGCTTAAACTAAGATTTTTTTTCCCATTGCAGGTGAAAAATTTTCTAAAGGATTCTAATCCTCAAGAAATCGCGAACTTTTTTATGAAGTATGTAGAAAACGATGCTATCGGAAAGATTGCCTACGCCCACCTTGCATTTGCAGACAAACATTCCATTCATCATCCTACTTGTTTAAAGATTGCCAAAAAACATTCTTTTGCTGTTGACTTCGCAAAAACTGGATATTTTGAAAGATTGAATGAAGATGAAATTCCAGATGAATTTCCTGACTTCATGGACAAGTTTTGGAAGAAGAAATACAAATCGAAAAAGGCTTTGGGGAAAATGTTTCGAATTTGCAAAGACTTTGAGAGCGAGAATGAAGAATCTTCTCTTAAGTACTCCGATATCCAGGCAAGTATCCCTCATTTCTTTCTTTGTATAATTAACACTATAGTATAATTATTAAAAATGATTGAAAAAAATTACCACCTAAATAAACTAAAAAAAAGAAGTTATTTTCATGATTATTTATAAGCACTAGTCGCTTTCGATGATCAGATATTCACATATCGTCTCTTATTTAAAATAACATTCGAAATTAAACTACGATACCCTCAGCCGTTGGCCATTTATTGATTTCGCCATATTTCTTTCGGATGAAATTACTGCTACTAACCTTCATGTTAATTTCATACCAAATTAGTCAAACCACTAAATAAAATATCTAATGAATGGATTTTGCCAATTTTTATTTTGCATGGGAGCTCACAATCTCTAAATACATTATATGCATATGCGATATTGCAAACGTCGTTTACGACTTTAACGACTTTACAATATTGTAAAGTCGTTTGCAATATCTCTTCAACATTTTGAAGATATATTGCAAAATGAAACTTGGACACAGAATCCTAACCTCAACAACTGAACCGATTTCGGCCAGTTCTTAATTTGCATAGGAGCTCAAAACCTTTTTATACATTATCAGAAGTCGTATATTCCCTCCAACATTTTGAAGAGATATTGCAAAATCAAACTTGGACATAGATCCTAACCACAACAACTGGATCAATTTTCGAAGTTTTTATTTTGCAGGGAAACTCAAAACCTCTTTATACATTATCAAAAGTCGTATATTTCCTCCAACAGTTTGAAGAGTTATTGCGAAATGAAACTTGGGCACAGATCCTAACCTCAACAACTGCACCGATTTTTGCAATGGAGTCCGCAGTGAACACCGCAATGGAGCTCACGACCCCTAAATACATTATGAAAAGTCGTATACTCCCTCTAACATTTTGAAAAGGTATTACAAAATGAAACTTGGACAAAGACCCTAACCTCAAAAACTGGATGGATTTCGGCCAAATTTAATTTTGGATGGAAATTCAAGAATCCTAAAATCTTATACGTCCTACAACTCCATTTTTAAGAGACATTTTAAAATAAAACTTGGTTCATATACGAGAAAATAAAGGAGATATCTCTTCCACTAACTAAAACGCATTTTAAGCAACACCTTTCCTAATTTAGAACTAATTGA
>JAPMOR010063275.1:195949-210517 GCA_026543865.1 Argiope aurantia | reverse complement strand
TAATTTATAAAGTAAATTAGGGCTTCTCTGTGTAGAACGCTCATCTCCGCAACTCTCTGGTCCGAGGGATGTGCTCTTTTTGCCCAGCGCTATCAAGCAATTATTCATAGTCAAATGATAGGCAACACAAACTTTTATCGTGCCGCTGTACCACCAATAAAGACATTTTTAGGTTCTAATCAAATATATTCTGTGTTTTTTTTCCCTTAAAAAACAATGATCAAAAATTATGAAATGAATAGCTATGTCCCCCTTTCTTAGAATTCAAAGAATCAATTTATGAACACTAGATAGGGGTTTTTCACTTGGAAGACCTGGGATAAGTTTTCTTGTGACTGAATTTTTGGAATTAACTAATTCCAAACACATTTATTATTTTAAGATTATTTATTACACATTTATTACTATAAAACACATTTATTATTTTCAATTTAAAAAAATCAGCTGCAAAGAAAACCAGATCCTTTTTAATTTTTAGAGAGAAACTTGGTTATAAATATTGATTCTATTAAAGAGAGAAAACTTTGGTGCTTCTAGACTAGACAAGCTTCTTTATAAAAATTATTTTTCTGATTCAGTTATAAATAATACACCTTTCTATTGGACAGTTGCTACAACCATGTAAACTAAACTTTTAAATCAATTGTGTTTATATATATTTCTAGATCGATTCATCCCTAATAGTTGATGGTTGGGAAAAATACGAAGAAGCTGCTATTTCTTCACGAAACGCCTACAATACAGTGCTAAAAATGATCCTGGAAACATACGGTATCAGCCATGAAACTGAAGCATTTGGTGGCTCCTTCTTGAAACTTCATGAACGCTTTCGGGAGAGGCGAGACCGGGCCGACATTGCCAAAATAGTCAACAAATGGCTCCTAGAGCTGATAAATAAAACCAGAGAACAATTCTTTAGTGAATTTGCATCCGATAATATCCAAACTGGAATTGCATTAGAAGAATATCTAAAGAAAGCGTCAGCTTGGTACACGGTTACGTATCGTAAAGAGTGTCCAGAATTTCTGAGCTTCCCATGGGCAGTTTCTGATGTTCTTGCTAACGTTAGAATACTTAAATATGAAACAATTACTGAGAGTTTAACCCCTCGTTTTCCACTGATAGAAGATATAAATGCTTTTATAACACACGTATCCCAAAGTGGATCGCTGCAAAACTTACCCGATCGTGCCATCAGTTGCTTGTATCAATTAAAATTTACTTGTGACAGAAGCATTATTGAAAAAGCAATTAGTGTTCTAATCAAATGGGCTGAAGAGGAACACATATTATCCTACAAAAATTGTTCAAACTCTGAAATGATTCCTTGTAGTGTCTTTATTTTCCACATTCTGTCCACCGCTATGCATTACGGTTACCTGTCTAACTCCCGAGGTATCAAATGTCCAAATCCATCTTCTGCTGCATTTTGCATATGTTTTTTCAGCTATTTAAGGTGGCTTAGGTTCCTCACGAAAGAGGACATCAAACACTTGTTTCCAGCTGAGTTCCAAGATATCAAGGTATTAAGTAAACGAGCGTCGACAGAACTTCACAAAATTGCCTTAACCGGAAACTTTCGAGTTTTATCTCAGAGTAGCTATGAGGAAAGGACTGAAATCTACGAAATGCAACCTGTTTCTGTTGATAGATCTATTTTCGGAAGATTCCGCATCCCAATACAAGAACTATGTAATGCTTCTAGGATTCTTAAAAATTACTCCAAAGTGGATAGTGTAGTCATGAGAGAGGATCACCTTCGGAGGAAAGTAATTGTTACTGCGAAAGGCAAAGCCTTCGCTCTGCAGCGATTGAAGGATATTTTAAACAAAAACGAAAGCAATTTGAAGAAATTGTTCATTACTTGAAGAAATTTTTATCCATTAATTTAACCATGATTTTAAAAAGTATATGTATGCAAGGGAAAATCAAAAAGTAAAGGTCATTTTCAGATTACATTTTTATTCTCCATCCAAGAGGAAGAACTGCACATATGCTTTTTTTTCCAGATGCCTCTTTACGTTCCGTGTTATCTGCTGTCATATTCCATCCACAACGAAAGGTTTTCAATTGTGTGTTCGAATGTACCATATCCTGAACCTTACCATTAATTCTAAACCGACTAACAAACTGTGTCTCCTTTAAAAAGCCAGAAGATATGGTATTCTAATGATTGTATGGTAGATGAAACTACGATTTAAAGTCAATTTGGGCACAGTGTCTTGCCGTGTAAGCACTTTCGTGGAGTACTAAGCGTTCTCTTAAACAGCAGACATATCACATAGCAACTCTAAGTCAAGCCTATGCGGAATGTCTCACTATATAGAACTCCGTGAACATACATCCCTTCAACATTCTAAAGCATTCATAATTACTTCCTAACCGATGGTTGTGAGTTCTATTTATATCCTCAATAAGCCCTGATATGATACACCAGATAAACAAATACCTTTCGAAGTTGGCTCCGCTTGGTCGTCGGTAGAGGTGATATCCAGCCGGTTGTGCAGATTTGGCCTCATAGCTATCCAAATGCCATCATAGGGTGGGTACAGAGGCTGGATGCACGATCAGTACCATGATTAGGCATATGTATGAAAATGATATCTGTAGTAACCAATACCTTTTGAAGTTGGCACTGCTTGATCATCGGTTGAGGTGAGATCCAGCCGGCTTTGCAGACTTGGCCTGTACCTCAGCCTCTGTACCCACCCCCATCTGAGGATGTAAACAGAGGCTGAAATGCACGATTAGTACCATGATTAGACATATGCATGAAAATGATATCTGTAGTTATTCTTGGTAAATTAAAAAACGGAAAATTGCCTTTACTTTTGATTAACCCTCGCATATTCGGTGGCCCTGTTGGCTATTCCTAAGGTGATTCAGCCCATGCAGTCTCTGCCGATTGCACCCCGTTGACATTCTGTTTTGAAGCTACAAAATGACAAAGATGGGACTTAGTAATTTTAAATCGTTATTTGATGATGAAAGCGCACCTAATTCGGCATCCACGCCTTCAATCTCCTGCATATACTAAAAGGATCATCGATAGATTACAGGTACTGTAGGATCGTTTATACAAAGTATTTTCAGTGAAATCGGATCTTATGCCTGTCGCTTTCCAGTCACGCCATGATAGCATAATAAACCTTTTGAATTAAAAAAAACAGAAATGGAAAGTCGACAGTTATGTCTTTGATGCTAATAATAGAAGCGCCTAAAATCAACATGAAGTTTTAACCCTTTACACTCGACAGGTGACTCATGGTCACCATTCAGGACGGTGCATCATTTTGACGTTTTAGTTATTTATTTTTCAATTTTGATTGTTAAATATACCTACAGAATAATAAAAATGTGTAAATTAACTTTTCGGGGAAATTCAACTTGAAACAATTGTATTTATTAGAGACTATCTCAATTATCTACGATTATCTCAATTCGGAGTCGGAATGAGTCAGTAAATTAGTCTGTATCCAAAACAATGCTAAAATTAGCTAAAGAATTCTATTGAAACGAGTCCAAATTAAATACCTATTACTGCTTAGAAGAGTTTGGGAGCTATGGAAAACTGTTATCTTTCAATAATATGCAAAAAAATTTTCATTCCGATTGCAAATTTTTAGCAATCGGAAAAGTAATTCGATACATGATTATTCACATTACAAAGGCATGCTTATTGCTCCTAAAAATAAATAAATAAATATATATATATATATATATATATATATATATATATAATTGTTTTAAGTTGAATTCTTCCGTTTAATTAATTTGCATCTTCTTACAACTCCGCAAGTATTTTTAACAATCCATCTATACTTATAATAAAGCTCAGTGTGTGTGTGTGCGTTGGCGCTCTACAGGCCAGTCCATTCAACCTACAGCTACCAAATTTGGCACGTGTATACCTTGGAGGCCGGGAATGTGCACCTGGGGGGATTTCGAATTTTTAATTAGAATTTTATTTATTTAAAAATTAAGCGACATTTTGCCGCGTTTCTGCTATAACTTCCGAAATTATTACCGCACAAAAAGGATTTTTACCTGAAGTTAAATATCAAACATTTATCTTTTAAATGATACCAATGTTTTAACCGTAAAGTTAAATTTCTATTTTTAATGAATTTTTAAATAAATATTTTAACTATATTTTTCAACAATTTTTTTCGTACAAAATAAAAATAAAATTTAAGCTGCACGAGCATGTTTCGCATTCACGGGGGAAAAGTAGCGTTTTTCAAAGTGTTGCCATCACATTGATTAAAGCTCCAATTAAAAATAAATGAAATCTTTTTGGAAATGAAATCTGCAAAAATATAATTTTCGGCACGTGTCTTTAGGAAATGAAACAAATATGAAATATTATTTTTTCTAAAAAATAAATTCAAGAAAAATTATTTTATGATCTTTCACAATCTCTATATTATTAATCCAGTAAATCAGTTTTATTTTAAGGCAATTTTTGTTTAATATGTGCAGGATATCCATTCAAATCAGGGCCACACAGCTAATTTGTAAACCTATAGTAAGACACAGATCTGCTAAAATGGTCTAAATGGAAAATTATTATATTTTATGTAACTCGATTCAATAAATGCTCTAATAAATAACGAATTTTAGATTTTACATAAAGCTTCTGCTGTGGAAATCATGATTAACAAAATGTTCTTGAAACACTAATATTTTAAATAAAAAGAGTTAATTTCCAATCAACTAAATCAATCACTTAAACTGACTGATTTATGAAAATTTGAATATCACTATTCAATAAAAAAAGATAATTATAGATTTTTCATCGATCGTTTCAAAGAAAATACGCCAATCAGCGCGCAGGTTTCTCAAGATTAATTGGCCTAAGATTATGAAAATGTAGAGTTTTTCTAAATTTTTAACATTCAAAACTTCATAAATAAGTCTTAGTTGATCGTGGAAAATAGAAACATTCATTCATTTATTTAAAATTTGGTGTGTCCTGAATATTTATCAGAATATGATACCTTACTGCATTAAATTTAGACTTCATAATTTTTGAAATATATTTATAGGCCGGAACAAAATATTATTATTGATTTCATTTCAATCCTTTTGAAAGCAAAACTAAAAACTGAATTTTATGCTTAATCTGAGAAATTTTTGTTGAATTATTCTTTGAGATATTACATAAATTATGAAAAATATTTTGTAGTTCACATAAGACTTATATACCGAGTGATTCTGTTTGCAATATTCATATTCAATAATAATAATACTAAATAAATAACAATAAAGATGAT
Organism: Argiope aurantia; assembly: GCA_026543865.1. Classification (NCBI taxonomy): domain Eukaryota; kingdom Metazoa; phylum Arthropoda; class Arachnida; order Araneae; family Araneidae; genus Argiope; species Argiope aurantia. Next base: position 205,241 of record JAPMOR010063275.1, on the reverse strand, counting down.
AAATAAAATAAAACGCTTGGTTTTATTAAAAAATATCTTTATATTAATTGCAATTTCATCATTTCCACTTTAAATTAAAGTTGAAGTTTTACCGGAAATGACAACAAATTAGCAAAATATATATAATAAATTGAACGAAACGATCTAAACAACAGTATAAGTTTGGTATGACAATCAAAATTTGAAGATTAAAAATGTTTTGTTTGAGAATCTATTAAAAGACCAGTTACTTAAAATATTTAATTGAAAATTGTAGCGAGTGGTAATACTGGCGAACCGTCTCGTCGCCAAAGGCGGCTAGTATTAAATAAATAAATGGTCAAAATGATGCACCGTCTCAAATGTTGAGAGAGAGCCACTATCAGAGTGCAAAGGTTTAAAAACCTAAAATTTGTGTGTGTGTGTGTGTACTACATTTTTTGAAATACTTTTATAGATAGATTGATAAAGATAGATTATTATTATTATTAGAGATAGATTGATAAAGATAGATTATTATTATTAGAGATAGATTGATATAGATAGATTATTATTATTAGAGATAGATTGATATAGATAGATTATTATTATTATTATTAGAGATAGATTGATATAGATCAATTGTTATTTTTATAGATAGATTATTATTACTTTTTTATAGATTATAGATAGATTAAATACAGAATATTTTTAAAATGTCATTGTTTTTATAGAAAGTCTATCGATTTTACGAAAAGCAAGAAATGCTTTTCTTTCATTTCCTGGATTTGTTGAATGCAAAAAATGAACCGGTACATTATAAACCGTATCTTTTGAACAAATTGGTGAAAGGATAATGCTTTGGAATGGCTGAAAGATTAGAAAAATAAATTTACATCAGCCCACTATTGAACTTAAAATTAATAATGTTGATGTGTTTCATATTTTGTGAAATGATTTTACCATATGAAGTACTGAAATTTATATTCTGGTTTTGTGGAGGTAATTCTACAGTTTGAGGACAGAAATTTAGATTTATTTTAATAATATGTATATAAATCAAATAGAATAATCAGCTGTTATTTTAAAATATTCAGAAAAAATTCAATTATTTTAATAGCATCCATTTTTATTGTGATTTTAGTTGATTTTTGTATCATATTTTTTCAATTTTGTATATAACCTTTATAGAGACCTTTCTTATATATAAGTCTTCAATCAATATATACATATCTCAACACTTAAACAAATCTGTAATGGGAAAGCAATAGTACAGCAATTAGAAGATCACGTGACTAGCTTTGAAAAAAGTAACTGTCCATTTCAAACGCTTATTAATAACATGATAATTACGTGATCTAGACCAAGTCAAGTCTTTTTTAAATTAATGTTGTTGTTTTGTTTTTTTTTGCTATGGTAGCAGTTTTTGTAATTAACCAGTTAACTGTTTCGACCTCTTCAGAAAATACGTGTCTAAATTGTCATATATATATAATAATTGTCATTAAATAAACTCATCAAAGTGTAAAATGCTGTACTTTTTCCAAGACGGGTATACTCGTCGAAAACAATTAATTGGTTAACCGCATTGTCTTGCTTTTATTCTGAGTGGCTGTTAACAACAAAAGAAAATTCGTCCATGCATTTCTCTGCTACTATAAACTGCTTAGTTTAGTTACATTAACGTCTCGTTTTAAATCAACACTAGTGCTATTTCGGGATGGACCTCATCATTTTGATCCGCAGTCAGAAGACGAAAACGGCAGTTGAGCTGCCCCTCGCCCTCTCCAAACTTCCACACCACACATGCCGGAGGACACTCGGCCTCCAACTTGTTTAGTATACACCAGGTCCACTTACACGACGGTTCCTTGGTTGAATCAAGTCTGGAACCTGAAACTCTCCGGTTCTAAAGCCGGGACTTTACCACCGATATTTCATGTGTATATTATGTTTGTATCATAATTTGGTCCGATTTTTTTAAATTTATTCATTTTATATTTTATATGATTTTAAATAAAAAAGAGTATATATGAAATAATAAAAAAGTTTTAATATGTTTTATATCAATAATTTTTATACATTACAGATGTTTTTGTGAATTAAATGTGTGTAATCTCAAAAAAATTATGAATAAAATGTTATATTTTAATATTTTATTTCGTTTGTAATGTATCTCATTAACTTTTAGAAAATTTCAAGAATGATTTTTATGTTTTTTAGAAATGTTTTTATGTTTTTTAGAAAATTTCAAGCAAAGAATGCATTTAGTACATTTATGCTAAATTATTATACAAAATATAATTAATATTCAAAATATTTATTTAAAGAAATTTAATCTTAATGCATGCATTTAATAAAACATAATGTTGCATTTTATTTTATTAATTGTGAATAAAATTTCATACCAGTTTTAGTAGCATTCGAGGTTATTTGTGTTGGTGCCTCATCCCCTCAACGCAATTTCTATTTTCCTTTAATCCTTCTAAACTCATTTGAATTTTTTCAGTGAAATATCGGATTATTTTTAATTATTATTCATATACAATGATTTTAAACTGATTCAAGTATGAAAGCAAATTGATATTGATATGCAATACTTTAATAATAATATTCAAGAAATTATTCAGTTAATGTCATATTTTAAAGCAACATTAGGGCTATTTTGGGACGGACCTCATAATTTTGAACCGCAGACAGATGATGTGGATGACACCAGGGCTGGCACACACCACACCAGCGGGAGCACGTTTGGCATCGACGGATTTAGCATGCACCAAATCGACTTACACGACGGTTCTTTGGTGGAATCGAATATCGACACTGAAGCAGAGACCTTACCACCAGGTCCATTCAAGAAACAAACTGTGCGAAGCGAATTCGTTTTCGCGTTTAGTGTTTAATAGCCATCCGATAAGCTGTGTCCTCTTTTATATATCAATCCCTTAAGAATATGAGTTGCCATTGAGATTCGTGAGAGGGAGTAAATTACTTTTATCAAGAAAAAAAAACCGGCGTACCAATACTCTGAACGATTTCAGGAATAAGAGGATTAAATTCTTCACTTATAAGAATTTACATTTATTAAAAAAAATGCTCAGACTAAAAGATATTTACTATGATGCGACGATAATTCTCCTAACTTAAGTGGGTTTACACTCAACCAGTTATAACATTCCAGTTAAGTCACGCATACGCAGAAAGAAAATTACGCATACGCTATCAGAGCGGACAAATACTTGCTACTGTACAGTTTTTGCGCATGCGTGATCTTACTGTATGGAAACCCTGCTTTATACTGGGTCTTTTATACTCGACAATTTTATAAGTCGGTCAGTAGGCAGCGCATGCGTAGAAAGGTGAGATATGCTGTTCGATCGATGGTAAGTAATTGTCCCGACAAGACAACTACAAGCCGCTGTATTGTATTTTTTCTTACTACGCATGCGTTTATAGAATTTGGCGGGTTTTTTGGCTTGAAAAGATTGATCATTTATCATAGATTCATTCCGACATTTTTTGCTCTTTGTTCTTCGTAATGCGATTTTTTTTTTCATTTTCTTTGCCATTTCTTTCCTATAGTTTTTCAAATTTAGGTATGTTGATTTTTTTTATTATTATTTTTATTTTACCATGTGTGTGTGTGTGTGTGTGTAAATCTCCGTCATTTTAATACGATGCGCATTGAAAAAGAAAAATTCAGGGTCGCCAAAACGGCAAATTATAGCCAAGCATGGAATGCTTGAATCTATCTTTTGAAATTGTGGCAAATTTGCATTGTGAATTGAAATTGTGGCAATCTGTGGAAATTGTGGCTTTTTGACGCATGCGCTACTTGCCGTTTTATAACTAGTTGAGTGTAAACCCGGCATTCATTTATCATTTCACCCATTAATCGTAAGACAGTGTTCATAAGAGGCCAACTATTGCGCACAATAGAAGGTCACGTCTACCACAGGAGCATCACATGACCCCAATGGATAAATAGTAAACGACTCGCATGGAGACAACTATATTTTAAATTAATCAATACGATAAGGATTTATTTTAAATTAACTTTTTTGGTAACTTTGCGAAAATGTAATGTGCTATTTTTTTTTTAATCATGTATGCAACTTACGATTACTTGATATCTAAGTGAAGGTACCGAAAGAGATAGAAACGCGACTTATAATTTACAAAGTGTTAATACTATCGTAAGATACAATTCCTCAAATATTTAACTTTTTAAAAATTTATTTATTTGGCAAATAAGCTAATATTATTAAATAAGTCTATTTGAGATACCTTTCTCAATCGACTGGCTCTAAGCAGCCACCTAGTCGAAAATCTTTCACTGTGGATGATTTATAGACATGCGTCAAATGTGCTCAGTGGTAGCAAGCGCTTAATTCTTCTAAAGTTCAGTACTGAAAAGTGCTACCCATTGCAGTAAAGACTTCTTGTAATGCAATGAAGGTTGCCTATATTTATTTGAGAATTAAACTAATACTATTTAATGTGCCTGCCTAAGAGCTAAAATGGCCTGAATCTACCACTGTTCACTCTAGTCCTTTTTTTCAACTGAAGTTAACAATAGCAGAGAAGGGCTCATCTAATTGCATAAAAGGTTCGTATCGCAGGTTTAAGCCAAAGCAATGAACATATTAGGGTGTTCCATCAGTTTCTTTCCTATTTCTAATATGAAATGAATACACAATATTTACCGTTTTTCAATTTGTTATATAAGAACCCTTTTGCTCTATTATTTTCTTCCATATCTCAGGAAGCCTCATTATGCTTTCTTTCCAAAATTCCTGCGTTTTGGACAAGAAATAATCCGCGAGATTCATTTTTATTTTGTTTATGGATTTAAAGCGCTTATCGCGAAGAGAATTTTTTAAGGACAGAAAGAAGTAATTATCAAATGGAGCGAGATATCGAGATTATGCAGGTTGCAGTAAAACATCCCGATGAAACTAACAGCTTCTCTCTTACGACTAATGCAATATGTGGTTTTGCGTTGTCATGACGAAAAACAACGCCTCGCCGGTTCATTAATTCTGGCCGGGTTTTTTTTTTTTTTTTTTTTTTTTTTTTTTGCTATGGCTGCTTTTAATTGATCCAGTTGATGACAGTGTTTCGTAGAACTTATTGTTTCTCCTTGAAGAGGGAGCTCGTAGAAAATAGCGCCTTTCCAATCCCACCAAATCGACAAAAGCATTTTTGGGGGGATATAGTCCCGGCCTTGCGACAGTTGAAGGCTTATTGTCCTTACACCAAGTGCGTTTTCTATACACATTTTCTTATAAAAACCAAGTTTCGCCCCCAGTGACAAGCCTCTTTAAAAACCAATGAGAAAGAAACCTTTGGGATACCCTAATATTTAGATACAATTTGTAACGGTGAATCCTAAATCCAAGAAGTGGCAGTTGATTTCCAAGAATTTAGTTGAACATTCATATTCGAAAGTAACAGAATGAATAATCAAAATACAAATAAGTACATCAAAAAGACATTTTTTTTCTTTACCTTTTAGGAAGAAATGTTTTCTAAATGAACAGATCATATAAGTAATGGGTATATCACAAACTAAACGATACTTTAATTTCAAAAAATAAGTGATACTTTTACTTCCAGGTAGCATTCATTTTGAATCAGACAAGAATTTTTTTTTTTTTGCTATATTTTTGCAAAACGTTTCCAGGTAATTTGCTTTACAGAATCAATTAAGTGCAATTCTCTGAAATATGCGTAGTTAGTTTCCATCCATAAGCAGCCAAAGAAAAATGGAATTTTATATGAAATGCTGGATAAATCTTGAAGCATTTTCAGTTCTTATTACAACTATCGGTAAAGCTTATGCTCTAAACAATGTATGTTTTATAAAAATAACGTGCATGTGACATAACAGAATATTTATAACAAAATAATATATATATAATCTATGCATTTCTGAAGTTTCAAAGATGTAATGTACATAAATTATCCCAAAATTTGTGCTTAAAATTTTGAAGACATAGCAAATGGATGCAAATCTACAAAAGATTAAAGGTAGTAGTAACTAACCAAAAAAAAGTACGAACATATTATTTGTTTTCCATCAATTTATCAGATTTCATTTATCAGATCTTTAAAATAATAAAACAACAAAACATTTATCTTGGGTATGTCTAGTTCTTTTAGCTCAAAAACGCAATAGAGCTCATTTATTTTCACGTAGCAAAATTAAGGAAATTACAAATGAATCTTTAGAAGAATTAAATAAACATTGTTTTATTCCTGAATTTACAGAAATAAGCTTTGTCTGCATCCGAATTATTTGAAGAGTTAATCTCGGCTAGATCTTAAAACTCGAACATCAGTCTAATGTAATGATTCTTCCAGTACAATCAGTTCCAGTCATTACTTCTGTAAATACAAGTGCACATCTGAAAACAAACCTCAATCTAATCAAATGATTCCAGAACAATCAGTAGAAATGGGTTCTTGAAATTCGAGTGTGCATCTAAATACAAATACTCATTCGATCTAATGATTTCAATACAATCGGTTCCAATAGTTTCGAGTCTTAGTTCTTCTTTAGATTCAAATGTGTATCTGAAAATACATGGACTGGCAACTGATACATGTTCATGTCTTCCACAGACCCCACAATCCTTACCAAGGGCATATTCTCTGCAAGTAAGAATTTAATTTTTTTTCTGTATTGGCCTTCATCGGCACTGGGTGCGAGATTGCAGGTGGAATAACGTAGTGCGACGCCAAACCACGAGGATCCAGTGACGTCGTCTTCAAATGCCCGCTGGTCTATGTCACTGTAGATGTGGTTCATGGCCTGAATCCTTGGTTCCAGTCTGGGTTCCGAAATCCCACAAGGGAAGCAAATTTGCAGATCGAGGATGAAGAACGAATTCCAGCGCAAGAAATGCTGGTTTGGACGAGGCATATTATCGTCATAAGTCATGATTGGTTTATGCAAGCCAAAATCGACAGAAAATCTGGTAGAGAAAAATACACTGAATAAATTCTAGAGCTAAAAATATAATTCATTCTTGAATGATTCTTTTCTGAGCCATTAATAAATGAATGCAAAATTCTTTGATACATCTGGAAAGTTTATTTATCATCCTAAGTAGTACAATTATACAAGCATTTGTTTTCATTTAATGTTTTACTCTCTCTTTTAAAGGTTTTGTTAAGTCACCCAATTATTTTCTCGAAATATCCTCGAAACTTTAAATTTTAAATGAATTTCAACATCATTTGCTTGCTAAACGATTTTTTTCCTCTCTTATGCACGAAATATACAAGCAATATTCTAATCAAAAAAAAAATTCGGCATCAAGATTTTGAAGAATTTTTACATCCCTCAAGTTCCACGAAGAGAATTCCTCCAAGTCCGAAAAACACATTTTTGGAATAACGTGTGTCTGTCGCTCTATCTAAAGTAATATTATAAGAAACTTGGTATACTGACTGAACACGTAACTTGTGGATTTTTATCAAATTTTGAATGGCATATATTCTGAGGAAGCCAGTCTGTCCGACTGTGCGCGTATAATTACAAAGCACAAAGAGCTAAATAAAAAATATTATTACTCAAGATTTTGAACCTAAAATACAATTCCATATTATATCCATGAAATGGTTGACCTTGTGTTAGTCTGTACCTTCGAATGCATTTAACCATTTCTATTCAAAGCTGCAACAGATCGACCCATTAAATTGTAGTTTGTGGCAATTTTTGATCTTAATGGTTGGAGACAAAGACGGACAAAATCCATATTCAGTTTCATTTAATATGCTACAAGACACAAAATTCTCATATACAGTACTCTTAAAATAAAAATATGGGTACTTCTAATGTTCATGGCTTCGCCTGAACCCCATAATTCCCTGCATTTTTTTACAGAATATGCAAGAAAGTTTCGAGAGACCACTCCCGCTCGTTCTAACATACTGAAACACGAATACAGAATTCATTTGGGGAATATTTTTCGATTGTGATAAAAACCACTTAAATTATTAGATCACATATAATAATAATCACATAGACTTAATAATAGATCAGATCTAATAAAAAATATATAAAGAAATATATTTTTCTCAATATAAAGTGAAATTTAATTGTCTATATTTTACTTGTTTGAATTCGGTCTTTTACAATATCAAAAATTAAAGATTCTTAGTTGTTAATTATTTTGCTTAAGTAGTTTTATAATTTATCTGTCCTCTACTGTCATTTAATATTTCGATGAAAATAGTATTTGCAATTCTTAATGCTAGGATAATAAAAGTCGGCGTGCTATTTATAAGAGAATTAAAAATGTCAAATTTCATTTTTTCTTGTATAAAACATGAATTTCAAAGAAATACTTTAAATGTATGTCACTTACATAAAGTGACAAAAGTACAATCATTGTAAAAGATGCCTTAATTTAGTTTAATTAGATTTGATTCCTGTTGAACCGCTTAATTGTGTTGCCCGAGTGCCATACATGCATCGATTTATCGAATTTTGATAGTTGTAAGCAAAAAAAATAATTCATTCATAACTATTATAGTTCAATATTAAAATTAATTCGAATACATAGAAAATTAGAATATTTAATGGATTTCTATTTGAATCAACAAAAAAAATATTCCCAAATAGAAATTGTCATCTTATTAAATAGTAAAGAAAATAAAACAGTTAAGTGGTTAAATCTACTTTGAAGGATCTCATCATTTTAACCCTTTAAAGGGCCGTTTTTTTTCTAGTCATATTATGTTAAAATATTTTTAGGCTTGAAATTAGAATAAGAAAAGGGATTCATGTAGCTTATTAGATAAATTTAATTTGATTCATTAATTTGGTTAATTATTAATTAAGAGACAAACCAAGACACATCATTTTGTATGAGATAAAGAACTGAAGCATCTAGTTTGTCTTTCTAAAAATATTTGGCAGAACTTATGCCAACCTACATAATTTCATACAAAGATTGATAAATTTGGTGGAAAGCATACTTCTCACGACTTTACAAAGGGTTAAACCGACGGAAAAACCGAAGGTTAACCGAGGGTTAAACCGACGACATCGTTTCTCCAAGCACTAATGTAAGGGCCTTAACAACATCATACCTAAATACTTTTTTCTACCTATCTATTTCTACTAATCTACCTATTAGGTATTTCAATCTAATAGATTTAATCTGCAACTTGCTGATGTATGGAACATGACTTCAGTGATACACCTCTAATTTATCGAAATGTCGAAAATGATTCACACTCGGAGAGTCTAATGATAAATTTGAAAATTAGAATATAAATATTAGCTATCCTAAATGAATTACTCCCGATTTGGTGTCTC
>JAPMOR010063275.1:165292-195253 GCA_026543865.1 Argiope aurantia | reverse complement strand
TTAAGAAATAAGAGCTGTACAAACAAGAGATATATTAAGAAATAAGAACTGTACAAACAAGAGATATATTAGGAAATAAGAGTTGTATATTATTTATTCTCTTCTTCCTCCTCTCTCGTATACTAGCATAGTAATGGATTTTTCAGTTTAACTTCGTGGTATAATGAAGAGAATAAAGCGTGTCATTGGGCTATGCTCTTTTTCATTTACGGAGTCCAAATCAATTCTGACAAAACTATATACCAAATTTCATTTTTCGAACTAGTTGCGATTTGAATAACCGCTCTAAAATTCACAAAATTAGAAAAATGAATAGACATCAGGTCGACTTTTGCTCATTGTCTGATGCATATATACAATACTAATAATAAACCCAAATGTCATCCACCTGGCTCATGCAATGTTGAGTTACTTGTCAGGTACATACTTATCATTCATTCAAAATATTAAACATATACAATGTTTATATAAAAGTGGCATAGGAAATTTCATTCTTCTAGCCTTCTCTGTTTTGGGTTAATATATTCACAAACAGTCAATCCCAAAATAAGTTTTTATTATATTCAAAGTGACCTGAAACACAGATTCATTAAAATCTGCAAGTCGAATTTTTTTTCCAAACTTTTGATACTATTTAATAAAAACTTCCTATACTATTATAGAGTTTACTGAATGTAATGAGTTTTTAAGAAGCCTGTTTAAAACGGTGGTTGTATAGCAATTATCAAACAGATAAATATAAAAAATAGAAAATATATATAATGAAAATACCTGAACAAATACTTGTTGTTACACACTTGATATGCCATCTCAGTAATATCATCAGCATTTTTTATATAATCTCCCTCGAATAGCAAAATTTCCAAAAAGAGTGACACCCCCTTGGCTTGAGTGGTTGGCAATCTGATACAGTATTCTGGTGCTCCAGGTCTAAAGAAATGATGCAAAGGAAGTTTTCGTTGCAGATTGACAAATAAGCCTTTCATTCTGGAGTAATCCAAAAATCTTGTGCAAATGCAGCGGACATCGAAAGCTGTCAGAGGAACCATGTATTGGTCCAAGGGTCTGACTCGGACTGGTCCCAGAAGAACTGGACTGCCATTTTCACTAGAAAATACTTTTTTTATTTCAAAAAAATATAATATAAATATATAATTATTTCTAACGTAAATACAGTAACTATGTTTTCATTTTTAATCAACTGATATCAAAAGGCAGTGAAAACTAAACCAATATACTAGGAAATTTCGGATTATAACATTAATCCAAATGAAATAGTCCTAAAAATTGTTAGGAAAATTAGATTGGTGAATATCATTGAATGAAATTCTACAAGTTAGATAGCATAAAGCGATGGGTTTTTAACCAAGAATATTTCAGAAAACACTAAATACTGGTAACAATAACACAACAAAAAAGCAGACAAGAAATCGCTGAATAAACGAATCAGTAATAGTGCTCAATATAAAAAACTAGCGAGATCGCTCTGTGAGCACTACTGCAAAGACAAAATTAAACGTCGTGTAAGCGACTCGTCTTTCATTATCTCCTAAAAAAGTGCAACATTAGAAGAATTTCTAGAGCTCTATTCTCAACAGAAATGAGACCATAATCCTTGCATTATTCAGTACTTTCATTATTGCCGTGTAATGATCACCAAGTTTGTCATCAAGGTGGGAAGTTATGACCTGGCATATATTTAGTATCGTTATGAATTCCAGTAAATGTTTTTTTTTCAATGATGGGACTAATTATGCAGAAAAACAATATTACAGATTCAGAACAATATATTCCGGAGATGGTATCGCTTAAGACGACACATCCCATAAACATTTCAATTTATATAACCAAACTACAACCGTCCTACAAACCTTACCAAGTTCATTAAAAGAATTTTATTGATATTGCAGTTTACCTGCCATTATCGAATATATCATGCTCAATAAAAATTGAGTTAATATATTCAATTAAATCTTAGCTGTTCACTTTATTTATTGTATCCTTTAATTTACGGGCAAAGCATCCTATTTGCATTTCTAGTCTGAGGTTCAGTTACAAAAAGTACTCTTTTCCAAAGTACAGTGCCCACCCTTACTTTTAGTCCAATAATTATCAAAAAAGTATTTTAAAATACATAAAATAATTTTACTATAATTAGTTTTAAATATATATAAACTTTAATGTACGTGTTTCATAAATCTAACAAGCTATCATATGAATTTCAAACACTTTCACTGAATTAAACGCTTCGTATAATTAATTGATGAAGTTACAAGTATTATTAAATGTTTTGAAAAATTTCTATGGAAAGAATGTTTTGAATGGATTTTTTGAATCGTTATAAAAGCAATCAGCTTCAAACAGAAAGTTTAATCGAGCGCGAAAGTAGACTTAACTTGCACCAAATGGGTATCTTGTCTATGGAACTAGATGCTACCATCTTCCAATACAATAATTATTACAAAAAGTGTCTTTCTGCCATGTTAATAGTAAAACAAATTATTTATTTAATGAAATCAGTTTCATTTCTTTATAATTTTTTTCTTAATTTTAATAATATTATTTCATTCGAAGCATAATGTTTTTATATGTTAGAATTCAAACCTCAACCATCAAAATATTCAGTCGCCTGTTTTTGTCAATCATTTACTCCGTTATAGGATTTTCATTTCCGCTTTTATCTCGTGATACATTAGGATTGGATTTTTATGGCGCAAGAGCCAAAGTTGGCCATGCTACGCCAAAACCAGTGGTATGTGTATATTGCCTTATGATCTATTAAAAAAACATCTCCTCAAAATTAAAATACAAACAACATTTTACTCTTATAAAAACAAAGCACAATAAGTTTAAAGGACAAACATCTTAAAATTGTGACTCCAATTAAGGAAAAAAATTCCAAGAAAATTCTTAAAATCCTTATGGTATTCATATAAAATGGAAAAAATTTATAACTCTTAAAAATTCAAAGATATTCTTGTGAGGTTGTACTCCCACCAATTACGCATCTCCAATGTTGATGAATTAAAAAGCCGCATACGATGAGAATGAAATTTAGGACACTGAATTGAAATGTGCAAAACTGTAAGATTGGCATTGCAGTCTGAGCACATCGGCACCAAACAGAAGATGTTTGTGCGTAAGGCGAGTGTGACCAATGGTTAATTTGACATCTGCTCCTCAAACCGAGGCAACAGGTCATGATGCATAAACTTTCAAATAACCTAATTCCATTGAATTCGTACTTTTCTGTTCCATTAAATTACAAGGCGAATTTTTTTAAAGACATTTCATATTAATGATTTCCAACTTAAAAAGTCGATAATCTAGGCCAGGGATGGACCAACTACGGCCCACCGGAAGGTTTTATCCGGCCCGCGGATATAATTTTAATTTTGCCGGTCCAAAGCAAATTAAAAGAAATATATATTTGTATATTATATATTGATCTCCTTTTCCACTTTGATTAAATATTAGTTTTTTTATTCCTTTTTTTCAAAGGCCTGCTGATCTTTTTTACTTTCTCTACTTTTCTTCTACAAAACATAAACAGACGGAAATAGCAAGCACAGACATCTTTCAACCGGTAAAGTGTTAAAAGAGGAAGTTCTTTGTTATAGTTGTAGATTGGTGCCAAGCGTTATCTCTTTCTCGGGGATCAGACATACGGGAATCCAATATAGGTGAATTAGACCTCAAATATGCGCATTTTAAGCTCCAGCTAGTGGCTCTTTCTTTTGGCCAGAATTCTAATATTATTGATTGCGGGCATACAGCATCATTGTGAATAGTGGTTAAATTATTAAAAGTATAGAGTAGCTAGTGCTTGTTTGGGTTATTCATAATATATTTCAACCCCAAAATGGCTACTAAAAATGTAAAGTTGATTCAGAGTGCCGTGCTTTTAATGATGAATGGATCTGGAAATATTTTTTACAGTTGTAAAAGATAAACCAGTGTGTCTCATCTGCAATGAAGCTGTAGCAGTCTTCAAAGAATATAACATTTCCCATCAGTTTACATCTAAGCATAAGAATTTAAATTACGAAGCAATGTCCGAATATAAAAGAAAACAAAATGCAGAAAGTCTTTGTAAAAAATTATCAGGCCGACAAAATTTTTTCAATAAAGGAAGCAGCAATATCCAAGAAGCAGCTACACATGCAAGTTATATTGTAGCAAACAATATTGCCAAAAATAATAAAGCTCTCTGTGATGGGGAGTTTGTTAAACAATGAATGCTCCAAATTTGTGATGTTCTATATCCAGACAAGAAAAATAATTCTAAAACAGTAAGCTTTTCTCGAAAAACGGTGACTTCTAGAATCGAAGTCATCGATAAAAATTTGACATCGCAATTACAGACAAAGATGGACCAGTTTAAATTTTGTTCCATAGCTATGGATGAAAGCACAGATATAAATGATACTGCTCAATTAGTATTATTTATAAGAGGTGTTGATGAGAAATTTGAAATTACCGAGGAACTGGCGTGCATGCGTTCTTAAAAGGGAACTACAAAGAGATGTCATTTTTCGTGAATTTCAGGAAGGGCTTTTTAACTTTGAAAGTGCGTATAACAAATATATGTAATATTACGACCGATGGAGTACCAAATATGACAGGAAAAAAATATGGATTTCTTGGACTCTTTAATCAAAACTTTCCCGGGAACAATGTTGTTTTTCTACATTGTATTATACATCAAGATTCTCTATGTAAAACTGCATTGAATATGAAACCCGTGCTTGATGCAGTCATAAAGCTTGTACATATTATTCAATCTCGTGGGCTTACTCACAGGAAATTTCGAAATTTTCTTCAGTCCGTGTAATCTGAATACTCTGATGTACTGTATTACATGAAAGTAAGAAGGCTTAGTGCAGAATGTGTTTTCAAGCGAGTTTGGCAGCTGAAAGACGACATTGTGTCGTTCTTCCATGATAAACAGTGTTCTGCGTAGTGCGAAATGTTAGAAGATACAGAATGGCTTTCGAACCTTGCATTTTTCATAGATCTTTTTTGTCATATGAGCAACTTGAATGTCAAGATGCAAGAGAAAAATCAATTTATCGACGATATTTGGGCCCATCTCAAAGCTTTTAAACTAAATCTTAATCTGTTTGCTGGGCAGCTAGCTAAGAACGATTTGTCTCATTTCCCGAGGTTAAATTCAATACCCTCAGTAAATGAAGAAAAGTTTAAGAATTATGAAGATGGCTTGAAAAAATTGCATTTTGAGTTCGAACGCAGATTTTAAAATTTCAGTGCCATTCAAATAAAATTGGATCTTTTTGCCATGCCTTTCAACGTAAATTGTGAAGTAGTGAAGTCGATTTTCAGCTTGAATTAATTGAGTTGCAATCTAACAACCATTTCAATTAGTTGTTTCTAAATATACAAAAGTTAGAGTTTTACAAATCATTATCGAGAGTAAGTTTCCCAAATTTAATATCTCAAGCCCAGAAATCAGTGCTATGTTTGCTTCATCTTATATATGTAAACAAGCGTTTTCAACTATGAACCTTAGAAAGAATTATTTCAGAAGTAGACTGACAGATGAGCATTTAGCCTCGTTCCTTAGAATCAGTGCAACTCACTTCAAACCTCAATATAAGTAACTTTTAAAAATGAAATCTCAATTTCATTCATCTCATTAACATATATTTAAACTGAATTACTTTTATATTGTTTTTAAAATCTTAAAAAAATTTATCTTGAACTTTTTTTTTTTCGATTTTTGGCCCGCGATCGAAAAAAGTGTGCCCATACCTGATCTCGACATACAAGCAGGTCGCCATAGGCGGCTAGTTCTTTAAAAGCATACCAACCTATAGCCCAGCATCAAAGCTGCGTTGCTGGTCGAACTGTTGCGAAGACAATAGTTCGCTATAGCAGCCGAAAATGCCGATTCGAACACCACATATGCAAAGGCTCCTTGTTCCTGTGGCTGCACCTGGACATTTTCCACTTTGCCGTATTTCTCGCATTTGTGGCGAATGGCGTCTTCTGTGATGATCCGCGGTAGATGGCCGATGCACACAACGCGTTTCTCGGCGCATTGTTTGAAAGATTTGCGCACACTTTGGGTGATGGTTCCAATGTTCTCGTATGGCCCGTTCCATAGCAGGTTGACAATCAGATTGCTGCCACGAACCTGAAAACAAATTATGAAAAAAATTGCTTAAAAAATGAAATTGATACTGAAACGAATAAAGCAAATTTTTAATCGTAAGAAATCTCGCGCATATGCATGATATGTATTAACCCTCTTGATTTCAAATGTCAAAATAGTTCTAAAAGTCTATAAATTTGAAAAAATAGAATAATCAACACCAAAGTAGATAATGAAAGAATAATCGTGGATAATATAAAAGATATTCACCCTGAATATAAGCAAATTAATGATAAATTGGGATATAATCACTTTTGGGATTTATCCTTCGACATATATACTTTTAAATGCCAGTGGAATGAATTCGTTCCAATCTTTATGAATCAGAATCTTAATTAAAAATTTAGCGAGCTTCCGACGCTTTTCCGTGATAAATTCCAAAAATATTTTTACATCATGCTGAAGTTCAAAGAAATATTTTTTAATGATACCAATGTTTTAACCTATAAAGTAAGCTCCTACTTTTAATGAATTTTTCAAAAAAATAGTTTTACCATATTTTTTAATTTATTTTGCTCAGTGTAAAAATAAATTTTATCCTGCTCGAGTGTTCATGGGAAAAAATTAGCTTTCCTGAACGTATTGCCATCAACATTGAAAAAAGCTCAAATTAAAAAATAAGTTAACTATTATTGCAAATTAAATATATAAAAGTTAATTTTCAGCACATTTCTGTATGAAATGAAATAAACATGAAATATTTTTTCTGAACTAAAATATGAAACATATTTCCCAAAAAGTAAATGCATCGTCTTTTACTATGTAATTCAATAAATCAGTTTTGTTTAAGGAAAACATGGTTTAATATATGCAACGTATCCACTCTAATCAGAGCCTAACAGGTAATTTGTAAACGATTAGTAATAGACATGCATCTAACAAAATTGCCTCAAGGAATAGAATAATTATATTTAAATTAATGCTCCGACAACTTACGAATTTTAAATTTTTACATTCCCTGTGAATCATATTTAACAAAATATTTTTGAGACATTAATATTTTAAATAAAAAGAGTTGCACTCCAAACAACTAAATCAATCGCTAAAACCGACTGATTTACGAAAAATCTGAATATCATTATTGTATAAAAACGGGCGATTTCAAAACATTTCTTCAACCGTCTCAAAGAACCGACAATCTCAACATTAATTGGCGGATATACTATGTTTTGCGTACCAGGGATCAAGACTGATTGGCCTCAGATTATAAAAATATTGATTGCTTTAAAATTGTAATATTCAAAACTTCATCAATCTGTCAGATTTGATCGCAGAATATAGAAACGTTTATTTATTGTCAAGAATATTTAGCAGAATATGATTCCTTAGGAACAAAGGACTGCATGAAATTTAGACTAATTTTTTGAAGTATATTTATAGACCGAAACAAAATAAAATATCAGTATTCACGTTATTTAAATCCTTTTGAAAATAAAATTAAAAGCTGAATTTTATGACGAAACAAATGTTTGATGAATAATTCTTGAGATAATACATAAATTATAAAAATTATTCTGCAATGCACATAGAATTTCAATGCCAAACGACTCTGTTTTCAGTACTCGTATTTTAAAAAAATGCTTGGTTTCAGTTAAAAATAAATGTGTTATATTAATTGCAATTTAATCGTTTTCACTTCAATTGGAAGTTGAAATTTTACGGGAGTTGACAGAAAATTAGAGAGATACATAGTACAATGAACAGAATAGCTTTACACTTTCATCGCGGCAACGGCGCGCCTTTGTCCCACCCTTTGCGCCGCTCTCCGCATATGTCGATGAAATAAGTCGAGAGCCACGCTGCAAAAATATAGACTAATCTTGAGTAGAGGACGAGTTATCTCATCACTCGCGCATAGCGAATATTCCTCGAAGATGAGTTATATCGCCCCTCGCGATGAAAGTGTTAAGGTCTCCATAATAGAATTATTATATGACTATTAAATTTCAAGCTTAAAATTATTTTGTGAAGAAGCTATTAATATATCAAGCTACATAAATTTTTCATTAAACATTGTAGCGAGCATTAAGACTGTCGAACCGACTGGTCACCATGGGCGGCTAGTATATAATAAACAGAAAATTCTGAGCGGGATGATAGTCAGCAGTGTCAAGATGTATGAGCTTCGTGTTAAAATAGGTTCAATAGCAGAAACATGTATTAATAAGATATTATCCATCATCGAGGATAAAATCTACAACCTGCTCTTTTTGAATGTACAGGGTGGTTATAATTAAACTTCCCCTATAAACAGCATCATACAACGCAAACAAGAGAACGGATTGCAATGAAATTTGGTATGTAGACAATAAACGAGATGCGCTCACGGAATAGCGAAAGAAAAATTTTAGTTCTAAAATGTCCACCAGAAGGCGCTGTTTCCGAAAAAAATTAAAGTTAACACAATAAACGACTAAAACGGAATAGAGAAACAATATTAACATTTATTTCTGATCCCCTTGTCATCGAACTGCATTAAGTAAATTTAAGAAAAAA
Source organism: Argiope aurantia (assembly GCA_026543865.1). Lineage (NCBI taxonomy): Eukaryota > Metazoa > Arthropoda > Arachnida > Araneae > Araneidae > Argiope > Argiope aurantia. The sequence continues at coordinate 186,582 of JAPMOR010063275.1, read as the reverse complement.
ATAACAGTACCCTGTTTGAGAAAAAAAAAAGTTCAGTTTGCAGAAACATGAAGAGATTAGGACAAAATTGCACAAGAGGAGCATTTGTTAATCGTGTCCAGGATGATGTAAGGAAAGGTGACCACCCTCATTCACCTGCAAAATTTCAAATCGGTGGACAATGTGTTTAACAACAAGTCGTAACTGATCAGTTGTGATGCTTCGCACTTGAAGCCTTATGGAGTTCTTTAAGATATTCATTGTCGCAACAAGATACCGTCGTCATTACAGCCGGAAATATCGACACAAAACATGACAACGACTGCAAAAGTTTCTTACCCTAACCTGTTTTGCATAAGGTTTCCTCTTCTTCGCAAGCATGCACATGTCGACATTTTTTTTCTAGAGCTGAGGGCTTTTTCCGGTTTTACATTTTATTACTCATAATTCTTGTTCTGGGTTGTTTCTGTATTCCGTTTTGGTCGTTTGTTGTTATTAAATTAATGTTTTTTTTCGGAAAAGGCGCCCTTTGCTGGACATTTTGGAACTTAACATTACTTTTTCGATATTCCCTGAGTGCATCTCGTGTATAGTCTACATACCAAATTTCGTTTACATCCGTACATTCGTTTGCGTTGTGTGATGCTGTTTATAGGGGAAGTTTAATTATAACCACCCTGTACTTCACAGGTAAGAGTTGACATTCTGGTTTCCTTTATTTGAGATGTATTCATGGCGGATTGAAATGAATGAAAATAAAAAGTATCTATGGCTAATGTAAACACGATTCATACTTGGCAATACGGCATAGCAAGTAATGCATCAGCAGCCGAACGCTTAAACTTGTACTGCACAACAGCCAAACAAGATGGCGCGTCTTCTTTGATCAGTTCGCATATTTCCACGATTCCAAACATGGCGACGAAACTTTGAACGTGTGCTTCAGCCTCAGATAAAAAGTTCTGTACAACAATAGTTCTGGATGGATAAAAAGCGTTGACATTTCTCAGAAATAATGTATCAGGATCTGTAAATATAAATGCAGAATTGCTTCAGAACAGGAAAACTCAACTTATGTGCATTCCCCTTTTTAGAGAAAGCATGGAGATTATATATATATATTATATACTGGAAAAAAAAGTAGGACACTCGATTTTTTTTTCCTGCGATTATTTTTATAAGAATTATTTTTTTAGATCATCCAACGAAAAAATGTTAGTATAATTACCATGATATTCAAAAATAAAATATAAATGACAACAAAAATGGTTTCTTTTATTTGAAATCATGTAAAAAAAGTATGACAGTTACAAAAAGAGCAAAATATAAGCGGCTTTAGTAAGGAATACTCGTTCCATTAGCTTGTATGACTTCTAATATTCTGTTTGGAAATGAATCACGCGAAGATTAGATTGTGCAAAAAAGTGTATTGGTCATGTGCGAAAAAGAGTTGGCAGTCGATTACGGAAATTAAAAAAATCAACAAAGGGCCTGAAAGGAAAGGGCAAATTAACTGATCCTTTTATCGATAGATTACATAATTACTATGGAATTGCCATTCGTATTAATCTTAATAGTCTAAAAAACATTTAATCTGGAGTTATTGTGACATTTTATCACTGTTTCTCAAGTTCAAAAGTTTTATGCATGCGAAATGTCCAGTAGGAACCAATTGCTGGGGTAAATATCAACAAGCAAAGGCATAGAAGAAAACCTTTCTTGAAAAATCCATTGAACTACCGCAAAACATTATAAACATCATAAACCCTGTATATATGAAACTTTGTGATCAAAAATTGTTAAAGAAATGCTTGCATGGAGTGACACAAAATGCTAATGAGAGTTTTAATGGTTTCCTCTGGAATACAGTCCCGAAACAACATTTCGTTGAACTCCAAACACTGTCGTTGGGGTCCAGTATTGCTGTCCTTAACTTTAAGGAAGGTGGGAGTGGCATAAAAAGTGCGTTAAATCAATTGCAAATAGAAGTTAGTAGTTATACTCATAAAGGACAAAAGCGTTTTGACTATAAACGTATTTGTAGTTCAAAAAGGCATTCATTCCCAGCTGCAAAAGTTTACAGAAAAAAAAGAAAATTGCTCAGCGAAAGAAAAAATGTGCAGAATGTGAAGAAAAAGAATTCTTAAATTATAAATGTGGAGAATTTTAGACTGCTTTATGAAGAGTAAATACTTTTTTACATTAACTGTAAACTTTAAATTCATTTTTCTCAAAATAATTTTTTCGATAGAAGTTGTAAACCAATAACATGATATTTCCAGTATTAATTAATAATTTTTAATGAAATTTTCAGGAAATGTTCTTTATACTATTGTCTAGGAAATGAACTAAAAGTTTTGATAGCCTTTTTTGTTAGAAAATAGATGAAAATTTAAGAATAACGTCTACATTGCAACATAAATATCTTCATAATATTTTTGCATTTTTAATTAATCTCTTAGATTTTAATTCATTTTGAAGATAACTATGTTATGTATGATATGTGCTAAGAAAATTTTAATTGCTGAATTAGAATTCAGTGCAGAGTGTTAACCCTTTTGGTTAAATTTTGCTAAAATTTACATTAAATTTGTCAATTTAAAAAAATGGCACAGTCACAAATTTTTTATAGGTGTTTATTATTTTTATACTCTAACTAGAAAACACAAATTAAAGCTTAAAAATAGCCTTTTTTTTTAAAAAAAATTGTCTCGCACGTAGGCAGTGACTTTAAAAAACATTTATATTTACTCTTCTACGCGTCAACATTCCACCAAATAAAAAAATGCACGTATCCTACCTTTTTTCACACTGTAAATAATATATTCTCGTCTTTCTAATAATAAATAGTGGTGGCTATTTCATTTTTACATGAAAATAAAGAAAACATTGTTAAATAAAACCTACATAAGAATCTATTAGCCAAATATTAAAAATTCACAGAAAATGACTGTCCTATTTTATTTTTTTTTACGCAGTATATAAACGAAAAATTCAAAAAAATTTGAAATGGAATAAGGAACTTATTCTAATGATGCAAGAAATAGATAGCTATTCTTAAAGTAAATGATAAATAATTATATTCTTAATAATATGTTTAAAACCTGTTTTAGGTAAAAATGAATTTTAGTATGCACCCAGCTGCGCCAACAATGTCAAGTCGCCAATAAAGATGGCGGACAAAATAAACAAATACTTCCGCGGAACAGATACGGTCACCATTTCCCGCCATCTAATTAGGACTTTTTACTGATAAGTATTGCTTTTTGTTTTGTTTTTTTCATACTGCCCTTCGGCATCTATAGAAGGCAACGGGCAGAATTTTTTAACTTAAAAATATTATCCTACGGTTTCGTTAGCAGCGGGAGCGGGAACCTAGTAGCTTCGCTAGCACATTAAACATAAAGACTGTGTGGATAACAGAAATAGTACATAACCAAGAGAAAAGAAAAAACGGAGAAATAAGTAATCGGAACATTCTCCATACAAAATTTCAAACAAACATACTTTTTCCACCTTCATCAACTCGTAAAAAAATATATTCCACTCACCCTTCACCCATTCTGCCGGTTCGATATCAAACGATTCTCAATACAAAATTTCAAACAAGCATCCTTTTCTAACTTCATCAACTCGGAAAATATATACATATGCATACTTAACTCACCCTTCATCCATTCTACAGGTTCGAAATACTCCCGACATAACAAATTATGAAGGGAACCAACCGTTATAACACCAAAAGAATTACGAGAACTGTGAAGAATTCCATTGCAGCTGTCTTTTAAAGTGAGAATGCAGACGATTTTTTTAAAGCGCATACTGGCAATTAAAAATTGCAAAAGAATAAATATTTCCTGTTCGTATTCACATTAAAAAAAAGAAAAAAAAATAACTTTTAATTATAAGCTTAACTTTCTTTATTTAATAAATTTTAATTATAATAAAGAACAAAATTAAAATCTTTAATCGATATTTTTTAATATTTTTAATTTAACATTTTTTATAATGTAATTGTAGTTTATGTACAACTCAACCATTGCAAAAAGTAGTAAACAAGTACGCAGTACGGTTGCTATAAGAGGGATCCGATGGGTTGCAATATTGGCGACAAAAAGCTGGTGCACACTAATCTTCACTTAGGCCCCTGTTTTATTTTTAAGTATACCCGATTAGGTTTGGAGCCAAATTTTAAAAGAAATGACCCCTTAAAAGCTCGTTATAGTGCTGAACTGAAATAACCTAAAATATCACAATCAAATGAAAAACATAATTATCAACATTAGTTTAGGAAAAAAAACTAATTTATGAAATTTTCGCAAATTTTTAAATATTATAATATTAAACAGAATTAATTTGAAAATTAACATATTTAATTTTATTTTAACTATATATTTATCAAACTATTTAGGGTGCAATGGAATACAATATTTATTTTCATTAATAAATATTTTATGAACAGCCAAAATTGTCAATGATTTTTTGTTGCTACTACTCTATGTTTTAAACTAAAAGTGATTGTAAAGCAAAACTAAAGGAAGCTGTTTTGACATATGCATACTAAATTTCATTAAGGTTATTGATTTTTTATCATATTTTTAGTGTGCTAATCATAATGAAATATTTATTCTTCAGAAAAGGCACTTAAAAAATATGCTTACATATTAATTCATATAAGTAACTAGAAATAAAAACTGTTCCCAATTATTTTTAACACAGTTGTGCAGAATAAAACTGACTGATTACGTTTAATATAAAAACTTTGGTAAAAGTGTAGTTTAGTATGCCCGTTGCTGCGCAAGGGATCCAAGTCGCCAATAAAGATGGCGGACAAAATAAACACTTCTGCGAAACGATTGCGGTTACCATTTTCTGCATTAAAATAATGATCTTTACTGATAAGCATTGCTTTGTCCAAGAGATTTATTTTTTTAACCTTTGGGATCACTATCGCTGCTTATCCTGAATTTTTTTAAATAAATAAGTTTTTTGAACCGGCTGCGCCGGTCTGTTGTGTAGACAGTAAAACTAGATCAAGCGATGCCTTCGGCATCTAAACAAGGCACCGGGCAGAAATTTTTATCTTTAAAAAACATCCTACGGCTTCGCTAGCAGCGGGATCTACGTAGCTTGCTAGCTCATTGAACATAAGAACTGTGTTGGTAACAGGAACAGTACATAATCAAAAGAACAGAAAGAAGTAATCAAAGCATTCTCCATGCAAAATCTCAAACAAGCATCCTTTATAAACTCGTAAAAATATATATATATTCCACTCGCCCTTCATTCATTTCTGCAGGTTCAAAATATTTCCTGCCATCCCATTCGCCACACATCCGTTCTTGAACAATTAGCGACATAACGAATTATCAAGAAAGCCGTCAGATCAGAAAAAGAATTGGGAAAAGTGCAAGGAATTCCATTGCATATGATTTCTAAAACGCATATCGGCAGTTAAGTATTGCAAAAGAATAAATATTTTCTGTTCGTATTCACATTAAAAATAACATAGTGCCTCTTTAGCAATAAAAAACACTTAATTATACAAAATTAAAATCTTTAATTGATATCTTTTATTATTTTTAATTTAACATTTTTCATAAATAGTTGTTGTTGTTGTTGTACAACTCAACCGCTATAAAAAGAAGTAAAGAAAACAGCATTAGGGTTGCTATAAGATTGTTTCGTTGGTTTACCATATTGGTGACAAACTACTCGGGGGCACACTTAACTACACTTCAATCAAAACTTTAAATACTATTTTTGGAGAATTTTACAGTAACAACACAACTAATCACTCACTTCCATTTAAAATATCCGCTTTTATCTGTTAGTACTATTAAAACAGTTGTATCGGTAGTTCTATTTTAATTAAATTAAAAATAAAAAATCTGCTTTAGAAACTAAAAGGTTGGGGCTACATTTTCAGATCATAAAATAAAATTCCACTAAAAACCATTGTTTTTTTATCTAATCGGATACCTTAAATCTAAAATATACCTGGAGCTAACAACAAAATCTAAAGAACGATAGATAGATACTTCGTGGGATCCAAAGCAGATTAATGAAGTGATCGCGCAAAAACGTAATTTCAGATTTATTTAAAAATTATTTGTAACAGTATTCATCTGCCAATCCATTTATTAGATTTATATCACAATTTGGATTACACGGCAGCTACTGGAGTTGGATATCACATGCAGGTCAAATGACAAAAACAATATTCGCATTTGTATGACAATGTATGATGAATCTTTGATGGAATCGGGCATTTAACTGCTAATCTTGCAACGCTGAGATGGTGACTATTATTTTATGAAATGACCTTCAACAAAGCAGTAACGATCTATTTACTAATAATAAAGATGAAAGTCTGTATCTCTCTGTCTCTCTGTGCGTGCGTGTGCGTTGAAATTTTAACTGATGATTATAAGCACAAGTTTCGCCTTCCCCGCTAATATCTTTCAAAATTATTATTGCACAAAAATACATTTTATGCCCTCTCTAAATTTATAATTAACATTTCGAATTTTTTATTTAGAATTTAATCAAAATTTCGAAAATTATTAAGATTTTACCTCCAAACATGTCAAATTTGATGGATCTCTATTCAACGTTTGCCTTGTATGGCGTTTTGAATCATTTTAACATCAAGTTTGACGCAATTTACAGAATACAACATGTAAACTTTATCATGTTAAAATATGTGAAAAACAAACTTAACAATTCAAGCTAACGTTTTCATCGGATTTGTTTAAAAGTAGAGAACTAGTTTTCATATTCAATTAAATGTGGCATTTTATTTTATATTCATAATCAATTAACCACAATTAATATTCCAGAAAATATTTACATATTCTATTTAACTTTTTGATTCGTAAAATCGCGTCTGCAAGTGACTTAGTTTTAGCTTAAAAATTTGAAAAGGTAATAATTAGATGCTCGTACAACAGATTTGATATTTAATGGTGCTTATTTGAGAAAAATCTGTATTTGGTCGTACTGCGCCGCACATAGATAAGTAAACATGGATAAAATCTCAAAAAAACTAGAAAATGATAATTTTAAAATGGACAAACGAATAGTAAACAAAATAATAAGATACATGTAGAAAGGACATTAAAAATATACAAGTAGTTATAGACAAAATTATAAATAATGATAAAAAATATAAATTGTTACGTTACATAATTTTCATAAAATCTTTGTCATAAAATCCTATTACAGTCAAAATAACTAATAAATAATAATTCAAATTCAATCGCTTTTTAATTTTTTATAGTTGATACTCAGAAGTAGACACATTTAGCAATTCAAAAAAAAATCATTCAAGTTATAATTATGTAAAAAAAAGAAAAGAAATCCTTACTAAACTTTTCTTTGCCTTCTGGTGGAATTAGATTAGTTCGTGGATAAGTATTTGTTCGTAAAATTCTGTCGCACATTTGAATGCACTCACTCAAGTTGTTATACCGCTGCATTATTGCATGAACTTTTTTTAATATTTTAACTCAAATAATTAAAGTTCAATAAACTGCAAAAATATTCGAACAAAGCACGGTCACAACAGAAGGTACAGATTATCTATATGATGCCAACAATAGATTTCAATGCTCACCGTCTTTCGAATAAATCGTTTAGAATAATTGAAATAAATCGTTTGGTATCGTTAAGAAGTATCAAACTGATTAGTTTGAAACATTCTTTCTAAAGAACTGGGTTCGAATTTTAGTGAAATTCTGGAAACATTCCGATTAAGTTATTTTTTTTTAAATACATAGTGTCGCGATGGTAGGTGGTAAGGTCAAGGCCTAAGAACCGGAGGGTTTCAGATTCGGGACCCAATTCCACCGAAGAACCGTCATGTAGGCGGATCTGGTTATGCTAAATCCGTCGGGGCCAAACGTCCTCCCATTGGCGTGGCATGGAAGCTTGTAGAGGGGATTGCCAGCTCAAGTGTCGTCCTCGTCATCTTACTAGGAGACGGGGACTTACGAGAGCCGTCCCAAAATAGCCCTAGTTTTGTTTAAAACGAGACGCTAATACAACTAAACTTTAAAATGCATGCTTTTAGTACAAAAGTCATGACGATGTTATGTTACTGCCCTCATCCTGACAGCATAAGATACAAGGTTCAAAATCTAGTTCCACCAAGTTTTTGCTACACTATGAACATATTATACTTGAAATTTGTTATGAGTCAAACATCATTTTCTCGTGTAATGCGAAAGCCATGATGTTTCATTTCCATATTCCTATATAATTATTTTAAAAATAGCCTTTTTTTTTTCCCCCTTGAAACTGGCATCGACATTGATCGCATTTATTGCTATTCTTTGAATCGAATTTTGTCAGATAATAGTATTAATGCTAAAGATCTGATAAGGATTTAGCTTGGTTCGGATTACTCTTCCAAGGCACGAGAGACATTTAGAGTCTAAACAATTTTAACTATGATCGAGAACGATACATCTAGTAATTTGAAAAGCACGGGGAAAATCAAAGCAACTTGGAAGTTAAAAGTGTTTATACATCTCGGAAGTTAAATGCCTTTTATATATCTCGGAAGTTAAGCGTTTCTATCCCGAGAAGGTAACTAACTTGCATTCACAAGAACGGAATAAAATTTTGGTGAAAGATATTTTGAGGTATGCGCTCAAGAATCATATAAAAAACAATTAAACTCTAATAGTGACAGTTACATTGACGATGTTTTCAAATGGCAACATCAACATTTTTTTATTAAAATATGTTCTCTATAGTAAAAGATAATAAATGGTGCTGAAACAGTAACTTGTAGTGCGAAAATCACTAGGGCAAGACTGACTAGGAAAAGAAAGGAAAACAACTGGGGTGTGCCTATCAAGGACGTGAAATTCAAAAGATTCCTTTCAGCATGGTACGTGCTTTGGTTCTAGACACCATCTGCCGCATGCAAAATATCATGATGGTTGAAGTAGCTCAAGTAGAAAGTTTGTGTAACACAGTTAAATGTTTTGTTTTCTGTTGCTTCTCCGTCGTTATGGAGTGTTTTATCTTTTCTTTTTCTGCCACTGGTGATTTTCTTTGTTGTTTCTAATGGAATTTGTCATAGGCAAGCCTGCTGATTAAGTTAGCGGTTTTAAACCGAGAGGGCGTCTCTTGTTTCAGTAGCGTCCTCTAGGGCTAAGGGTACTTCTTAGCTACTCACGCGTCACAGCCCTTTTTACGGGGCGAACTTCATTCATGCATTTCATTCACATATCGTAATTTAGACCTGAATCAGAGAACGATCACCTCTGATCTAGTACCCCCAGTGGTATTGTCTCGATTAGGAAGACTTTGTAGTTACGACAGATTTATACGCGCACCAGCCACCATATACACAGAGAATCTTCTGCCGATGGGTTTTGGACTCATAAACGAAGGGATGAGAATCCAACGCCTTACCAACCAGGCTATCGTGGCCTTAATATAATAACTTAACAAGCATATTTCGTTCCTTAGTGGTATTGGGACCACGGCAGATTTTTGCGTGCATAAGTAACAGCATACACCGGTTCGGTCGGCGGTGTTTGAACTCATAACCCAAGATATGCGAATCCAACGCCCTACCAACCAGGCTATCCCAGCCCTCGGTGGTTTTCGTGTTACGGTTACCGATCCAACGTTATTTATTGTTTGTTTTTTCATGAGGAACATGTTTTAATACGAAAAAAAGCTGGTTTTGCCACTGGAGAATTTTGAAATTTTGTCGCTGTAATTGCAACTGTTGGAAATTAACTGTTGTTTTTCATATTATTCTTGACCTCATTCCTCAAAATACCTAAATACCAAAATTTCATTCCGTTTCTTTAAACGGTATGATTGGGATAGTTTTTATTTTTTTTTTTATAACCACCTGGTATAATAAGTTTTTGCACATAAATAATGAGATAAATAATGGTTTAACCCCTAAGACAAAAATGAATTTATTGCATATATGCAGGTATGAAGCTTTTCTCGTATAATTTTGCGAATATATTAACTATAGAATTTTGATTGGGCATGAACCGACAGGGAATGTTATAGGAAAGATGAAAGTTTCTGCTGAATTCATAGATATTTTTAATTTCAGTGTGTGACATTTTATTAGAAAAATCTTGTCAACTGCACTAAATTACCCTTTATCATCCTTATAACTTCTATCCTGATGAAATCAGAGATTGAAAATAGAGAGAAAGGTGTAATTTTCTTTTCCTTATATCCAATCCCATGTGGAGGGGCCTCGTAATTCCGGCATGGTAGTTGGTTCATGCCATTTTTGTGGGTATACGAAGAGGTGGGGGTCTGACTCCTCCCATCGATGACGTGACGTAATTCCTTAGGGAAGGATTGTACCGTGGCCGGTAATGAGCCTTACGACTCTTCCACGGCACACGGCGGGTACAGTTAGTTCCCGCCACTGTTGTTGTGGCGACCCGGTTATTCAGATTTAATCCGCATTCATTTAATTAGCAGGGAGGAGTAAGTAACCAGAGTGGTTAACCATGCTACGACTATGCTTTTCTAAAATGGTAAAAATAAATTTTCAGAAACTTAAATTTTTTATATACCAGAATTAGATTACCTGTGTGTTTAATATGAACAATTTAACTGAAAAGGGGGAAGTGAGCTGCATTTAATTGAAATCCAGGAAGTCTTTTCTATCCAGAATAGGATATCCAAAATCGGGACTATTCTTTAACATCTGGATCATCAAATCCTTTAAAGGAAACAAATTTTGTTTCTACTGTCTACCAAATTAACGTAATAAAAATTTTGCTCTTAGAAAAATTTGAGACGCAATTCCCCTCTTTGCTTAATAATATTGCATACAACACCATTATCCCCATGGTGGTGAGTTTTTGGACATTTTTTTGGCGGAAAAGAAATTTCCATGACCTTCTTTAAATTATTATCGTTTGATAACATTTGGTCCAGTAGTTTTCCTTTTATGGCCGTTTCAAAGTGGAATTTTAATTATAACCACCCTGTATTTTAAAAGTAACTTTCTTAAATTCATTTTGTAATTATATTTTAAAATGAGCTTTTTTTTTTTTTTTTTTTTTTTTTTTTAATAACAAAATAATTTAAGAACAAAATCTGAATTCGGAATTCTCTTGTTTCATTCAGTAAGTAATCTGTTCACTTAATAGATAGTAATACTAGAAATTTATGAGGCATCGTTTATCTATGCAATTAATAACTGACTACATATTGCGTCACTTTAAAAGAGAACAGCGAACATTTAGATCATCTTGACAACTGCGCATAAGTCATGCGTTCTTAATTCGGGATTTATATCTGCTATGAGATTGAGCAGATATTTTTCTCATGAAAATATATCTTCTTATTTAAGATGAGTTTACACTCGGCAGCGCTTGCGTAAATGGCTGAAAAAGGCTTTTCAGTCCATGGCAAGTATTTGTTCTGACGGAGGAACAACAGGCCGTTGTAATGTTTTGTTTGTTTGTTTGTTTTTTACTGCGCATGCGTTTGTAACATTTGACGGGATTTTTTTTTGGCGTGAAAAAATGTATTACTTGTTATCAAATTATCATAGATTAATTCCGATATTTTTCCTCTTTGATGATGATGAGGCCGTGTTCGTGTTACAATGCAAAGGAGAGGTGCAGTCGCTTCTGAGGCTGATAATTGATCATTTTTTAATTTATCATACACAGTAAATAAGTAAGTATAAGTACTTATAATAATAGTAAGTAAAATAGTAAGTATAAGTACAGTTATCGTCAAAAATTCGAACTCCAGATTTTAACGAATTCCCACGTTTTAGGCCTCCCTGAGTTCAAAGCACAAATTTTTGGAAAATGCCCGTCTATTTGTTTGACTGACTATCTGTGACAAAGATAACTCAAAAATGCTTTGAGCTAGACAGATGAAATTTGATATACTATCTTTATACCAAATTGTAGATATTTGTCAGATTTTAAACAAAACCCTTTTAGAAGAAGTCTGTCTGTCCGGTCATTCGAATATAATTTTATAGGATAGATACAGATCGAAGAGAGCTACATAATTATAATTCGATGCACAGAATGAATATCTATAATCTGGACAATTTTGAGCTAAATCCAATAACAAATTGGCAATCTGTCGGTCTGTAATTTCAGAAATATGTAAATGCGATAGCTCAAAGTCAAAATGGCTTAAATGTATCAAATTCAGTTTGCGATTTTGTGACTACAAGTGAAGTTTTGCGTCAAATTTTATTTCAATCGATTAGGAAAGGAGCGTATAAAACATTAATTCGATTTTCGGATACAATGAACACGATAGATTCAGTAAAAATGTTAAATTCATATCAAAGATTGATATTTCGTAGCTATTGTACGCCAAAGACATGCAAGGCGCTCTCTGGGATAATAACTTTATTAGAGTGTGTGGTGCTAGAAAGGTTTGGGAAAACCACTCCCAATAGTTACATTCTGATTGTAAAACACGCCAATTTTGGTAATCCTGCTCACCACTTATAGCAACCCCGCTTGCCTAACGGAGAGAGAGGAAGAAGAGCGAGGGTGAAGGGAGGGATCGGTCTGAAACCGAAGAGGAGAACGTTGCTAGATTGTTGGTGGTTCTTTTCGTATTTTTATGTTTTATTTTTGTGCTGTTCAATATGTGAATAAAAATTTGGGACTACATTTGGAAGTAATAGCTCTCTGTACTGCTCACACTAAAGAAATCCCACGGAAAGAGGGGTTTTTACACTGATATACGAAGTATATAGAAAATATTATAATTATCAAAAAATTCGGACTCGAGATTTGACAAATCTTTGACTACATTTTTGCAATATGTCTATCTGTCTGTCCGTCTGCCTGTCTGTCTACCCATTTATTTGTCTATCTCTCTGTGACAAAGATAATCAAAAAATTGGAACTCGATATTTGTTAAATCTTCACGTTTTACGCCTGCCTGAGCTCGGAAAACACTGTTAGTCTGTCCGTCTTTGAACAAGAGAACTCAAAAACACTTCGAATTAGACAGATGAAATTTGGTATGTGATCATTCCATCAAACTTGTAGATTTCTATCAACTATAGAATGAAATCAATTCATAAAAAGTCAGTCGGTCAGGCTGTTCGATACAAATGAACTCGATAGCTCCAAAACGCAAAGAGATCTTTTTATCTGTACTTGTCTTCCTGGTCCAAAAATCGAAGGGAAGATGTTGTCTTGGCCATCCTATCAGCAAAACAATTATAATACCAGAACTGTTGAATCGTTTTAACCTTCATAAGGGTCCCCTTTGTCACGAATGTAATAGCATTAATGATATTGAACACATAATTATCTCGTGCAAAAAGTATACATATTATAGAGACAAATTGAGGACTTTTCTACATTTAGATAAACAATGCATTTGCATTTATCTCCATTTGTGTACATTTATCTAAATGTAGAAAATTGCATTTATCTACATTTAGATAAATGCAAACAAGACCAATATGCAAGTTTCGCTTTAAGTGATGAGGCATTTCAATATACACTAACTTGATAGACCACATTCTGTTGAGACTTATTTTTAGACTCTTTTTTTTTTATCACCATTCCGTGCAGCGGGAACGCTCTGTCTTATTGCACCTCTTCCTTCCACTTGGAACTCCCGAATATGCACTAAATCGCATCAGCCGAACTGCTTTTTAACTGTTAATTGACTGAAACTTCAATTCGTTTTTGTTTGTGCGCGCACTTTTCTGTTTATTGATAAAAACCTTTTTTGCTCTCTACATCTGGAAAAGGGGATAACAACCATTGATGCTATAAATCCAAATATCATATTTCTTTCAAGATTCACATGCATATAAACATAATATCTCCGAAACATAATTCATTGGAATTCGGTATATTATCTTGTGGATGCAATTACAGTTTCGTGTCAAATTTTGATTTCATTTGGTCAGTGAAAATGCGTTCAAAATACATATTCGCACAGCAGATTCATTAATGCCACATTAAGGCCAAAGATTTATATTTCTTGATTATTCTTTACTAATACCATGCAAGATATTTGCTGTCTTTTCAAGGTCCATAATTTTATGCGTAGGTGAAGCGGATAAGATTTTAATTGAAGAGTGGGGGGGGGGGGAATTTAAGGGAGACACTCCAGCTAGTTGCACATGATACAGTCAATCTAAAAACTTGGCAAAGTAGTCACAGCTCTTTTAACACCACTTTATACGACTCAATATTATTCTGATGTAGAGATAAAATGTTTTTTATTTCGGTTCTATTTCTTTGTGAAATTATTTCCGTTATGTTCAACAAATCGATACTTTCAAATAAAAATTCGGTAAATATGTGAGGTCATGGCCATTTGAAGAAGACCTCGTATTTGAACTTTTATACCACCTTGACAAAATTTGTGTCTATTTTTAGTTGCCTCGTGGCAACACCATGAAATATGTCAGCTGAGGCAGTCTTAGCTAAATTATCCGCTATCTCATTACCATTTAAACCAATATGTGAGGGGACCCACTGAAAGTGTATAGAGTGTTCAGCGGAGAGCCTGGCAATAATAATGTTTAGATAAACAAAAAAGTATTAACATCACTATTCAGTCTGTGGTACTATTACAAATTTTTGAAATGTGATCTTAAAAACATAATGCATCAATTGTACAGTCATTAAGCCTGGAATGTAATTTTGTGCAAAAATTATCAGCTGTCGAAAACGCTCTTTCGGCATCTACGCTAGTTGGTGGTACTGTTAGCAATGTGCAATATACTTTTTCCAAATATTTACCTCTAAATAAATCGATCTTCAAATCTTCAAATAAATCGATTACTCGTCAGATGGTTTTGGATATAGCTAATTTCTGTATTGTATTTTGGTTTGTTGAATTTTTTTATCGCTAATTTAAATTTTTGTTCAAGAGACAATTCCTTTCACATTCGTTCCATAATAATCTCCGATAACTGTATCGAATTCTTCTGAATATGGATAGGTTTGTGGGTGAAAAAATTTTAAGAAAATTTACTATAAACTTGATCAGATTTGAATTGGTTAGTCTCTTTTCTTCTTTTTCATTTTAAAAATTATTATAATTATGTAAATACCGTAAGACATTTTCCATTTCGGTTTGCCTTTCCTCTGTGCGATTTTTCAATGTAATATATAATTCTTCAGATAGTGATCTGTGCTGTTCTTTCAGTGATTCCAACATGAAATTTATTGTTGCATTAGCTGTTAATAAATTAGAATCTATCCAACATAATGCCTCAACAGCCAGTTTTAATATTTTTATATTAAGTTATAACAACCTGTTCTGGATATCAAGTCGAATTCACTATCTGAAAAATTCATTTGCTGTTAAGTCGATTATTGCTTTTTGGATTGGATTTCTCAGTTTCAAAAATCGCTCCATCATTAGGATAAACTGTTCCAACGTATTTTAGAATCTCCTTTCATCTTTCCTCTCACTCTTATTTTGTCAAAGTAAACCCATACTAACGCATACGCAAAAGGTGGAGGGTTTTACAATCCATTGTTATGCAGTATTTTATTACTTCTCTTGATTGTACGATGCAACTTTGTATTCACTGTCTAATAATTTCGTGCTTTAGGGAGACATTAAAAAAAAAAACGTATACTATTTTGCTATGTTGGCGATCCCTGAATAATTTAAACAATTGTAAGACAATTTTAAAAATTTCTAGTAAATACCGAAAAATCGGTATTTAAACTTGTGAATACCGGTATTACAAATGGCTCAAAATACCGGTATTCGGTATCCCGGTATTGCAATCGCTAACCATAATGTATCGCTCTAATTTTCTGTCAATTCCCGTAAAATTTCAATTTTAAATTAAAGCGGAAATGTTTATAAATTAAAGCGGAACTGCAAATAATAACAATAAAAAAAACATTTTTACTGAAACCAAACATTTTTATAAATGAATATTGAGTATAGAGTCTTTCAGCATTTAAGCCTTATGTGCATTACATAATAATTTTCATATTGTATGTAATATTTCAAGAATTATTCCATAAAAGTCTCTCAGATTCATCAGAAGTTCATGAAATTCACATTATTTAAATGGAAATTAAGTAACGATATAAAATACCAATTCCGTCACTAAAACTGGTTTAACATGAATAACAATATTTCTTTCGGTCTATAAATATACTTCAAAACTTTATACAGTCCTTTGGTCCTGAGGAAACATATTCTGAGAAATATTCTTGATATTTCAGTTTTTAAATAAAATAAATGAACGTTTCCATCATCCGCCCTCAAAACTGATAGATTTAATAAGTTTTGAATAGAACAGTTTAGAATAATCAAAATTTTCGTAATCTTAGGCCAATCAGTCTTGAGAAACCATGAGCCCTAATTGGGGTATCATATTTGAGACGGTCGATGAATTTGTCTAAAATCGTCCATTTTTATTGAATAGTGATATTCAAACTTTCTTAAACCAATCAGTTTTAGTGACGGATTTAATAGATTGGAGCGCAAATATTTTTTATTTAAAATATTAGTTTCTCAAGAATATTTTGTTAAACATTATTCACAGACTAGAATCTAGAAAAAAGATAAACATTCGTAACTTATTAGAGAGCTTATTGACTAAAATTACATAAAATATAATTATTTGCTTCATTTAGTCTGTTTTATTAACAGATGTATTTCTATTACTAAAGGTTAACAAATTATCTGTTGGTTACCGATTCGAATGGATATCCTGCATGTATTCGCCTGTATGATATTTGCCTTAAATAAAATTGACATATTTAATTATTAATATAGATATTGTAAAATATCATAGAAAACTTCTTGTATTAATTTTTTAGAGAATATCATATTTCATATTTATTTCATTTCTTACGGACACATGCTGAAAATTACACTATTCTTTTTTTTTTAATTTGAGCTCTTGTCAGTGTGATAGCAGCACGTTGATAAAATCTTAAGTTTTTCCTGTGCTCACGCATTGTGTCCTTGAAGGTTAAATTAAATTTTTATTTTGTGCGAAATAAATTGTTGGAAACAAAAGTTAAAAGATTTTAAAAAATTCTTTGAAAATAGAAAAGAACATTGAACAAAAAGATTGAAACATTAGTATCATTAAAAAAATCTTAATCAGAAATCTTTCTTAATTTTTAATTAATTAAAATTTATTTAAAAATTCAAAAACAACGCTCCGAAATACATATTCCCGACTCCATGTTATACGTGGCCCAAATTTGGAAGCCGTAGGTTAAACGGTCTGGTCTGTCGAACGCCAAAACACACACGCACAAATAATTCAGTTTTATTATAAGTATAGCTATAGATATAGATATAGGTTAAAATGAGAATATTTCAATAGCACCAAATGATTTTCAAAAGCTATCTAAAGGCTGTAATCGTAATTGATATTTTTAAAAGAATAATTCAAAATTTAATTTAGCAAAATAAAAACTGTTTTAAAATAACCGTAATATTTTTATACACTAGAAATGGCGATACTTGAGGAAAATAATTTTTTCCATATTTAAGAAATTAGAGTTTTTAAAGTAATAAAAATTGGATATTTAATTTGTGGTGAATAGCATATAAGCCAGTTAACAACTCTTCTACCCGAACGATCGTTTTGGTAAAATTGTTAAGTTACTGGACTGCTAACCAAAAGGTCCCAGGTTCTATCCTCGCGCATCGCATACCGCCTCAAGTTAATTGCTTCGAGTCCTTCCTGACATATTTGTGAGCAAATTTTAAAAAAAAATCTGTTCCATTGATTTCTATAATATATATTTTAAAAAAAATTTATTATAGAATGACTGTAAATTACAATGACGGTAATAGAAGATTTCTAATGATTATGTGCATGAAAGTGTTGTTTCAAAACAATCTAGATTTCAAACATTTAAATCATTTACATAACTGCTTATGATAATAAGTAAATATTATTTGTAAAAGCTTCAGTCACAGAGAAGGAGAGCCAGAGGTCTCACTTCGAAGTTTGGTAAGCGATTGTAGCACCACATCTGTTGTTGCCCTTGCACAGGAACTAAACGAAAGCCATGAACTTTCGAAATGAAACCGAAACTGAACGCTATTTTGAGCGTGTTGCTTGTTGATGCTGAAATCGTAAAGATTCTCTCTCTCTCTCTCTCTCTTTTTATTATTCTTATTTTGCTTGGATTTATCTTGTTTTGTGCTTTTTCTTTTTATATATATATATGTTTAGATTTTTCTTCCTTGTGTACTGTGTTCTCCTTCTCTGTGGTTTCAGTTTTTAAAAAATCTCAAGGACGAAACAAGCCGAATTACCGATGTTTTACTAGATTTTATTTCTTTTCAATAAACTCACACTACAGGAATAGTTTATAATTTTTATATACTTTTTATTTTTTCGAAGCTCTATTTTTTTATGCAATAAGACTCTATGAAGCATGGAGAAAATAGAATAAATAAAGAAAATCATCACAATACGTAAATAGTGAGCTGAGATTCAAATAAACAATGAACAAAAATTATAATTCCTATTCAAAATTTCCAAAATTTTTAATATAATCGAGGCAAATAAGAAGATAAGAATAATAGATATGGCGGGTTTACACTCGGCCAGTTATAAAACGGCAAGTAGGCAGCGCATGCGTAGAAAGGTTGAAAAATGCTGTTCGGTCGATGGCAAGTAATTGTCCCAAAGGGACAACTACATGTCGCTGTATTGTATTTTTTTCTAACTGCGCATGCGTTTGTAGAATTTGGCAGGTTTTTTTTTTTGGCGTGAAAAAAATTGATTACTTATTGTAATTTAGTTCTGACATTTTTTACTCTTCGTTCTTTCTAATGCAAGGTGGGGTTTTTTTTTTTTTCTCATTTTCTTTGCTTTTTTTTTTTTACTATAGTTTTCCAAATTTAGCTATTTTGACTTTTTATTTTTTATTTTGCCATGTTTCTTTGTGTGAATACTTTTACTCCATCACTTTAATACAATACATAGTAGAAAAGAAACGGCAATTTACAGCCAAGCATGGAATGCCCGAATCTATCTTATAAAATTGTGCCAAACATAAATTTACGCATGCGCTGCCAATACAATTTAAGTAGAGCAGCAAGTAACGCCATCTAGCTGCATTATATCCTATCAAAATGTATTCTTTCGGAACAAATTAAAAACAAGAAGATTAAAACGTAGGTGGACTCAGAATCAGAAAAGAATATTAAGTAAATATAACAAAAAAATCAAAAGAAAAAATTGGAAATTGCTATCATAAAGGAGTTATTTATTGTTTCTGTGAACTAACAGAAGACGCTTCGAAATTCTAGATAAGAAGTAAGTAATTTATATATATATATATATATATATATATATATATATATATATATATATAGTATGGTACACATTTTTTTTAATGCAAATACTAAATTGTTCATAAATCTTTACCTTTCTCAGAATTGTTGATTTTTTTGTGTACGCAATATATGATAAGTATGTTAAATGCTTTTATACAATAAGTATTCTAAATGTTTTTATATAATAAATATGTTAAATGGCGAATTTAACTTAAGGATTGTTACAGAGAATCAAATTAAGAGTGGTAAGAATTGTATAAAAATTTGATGCTGTTAATAATATATTTAATAACAAGATTTTAAATATTTTTTCTAATGAAATGATATTTAATATTTATGCAAAATAATTATATATTAAGGAAATTGTCCATAATTTCCTGTAGTATTGCAAATATACTTCCTAAAATACTTTCAAGCAGGGCAATATAAGACCGTGTGATAATTTTATTTATCAAATGCAATAATTGTAAAGAGCATGACAGATATTGAAGAACAAAAACTTACTTAGTATTTTTTTTTTAGTAATTATTTGCTTAACCATATTTACTTTTTTTTAGATAAATGAGCTTCAAATATATCTTTGAAAAATTGAGTACCACGAAAAAAATTTTCATAAAAATCCATTAAAATTCAGATTCGTGACTTGTAGCACTGGCAGTTATAATTACTATACGAGTAATCATTTCTTTAAATACTTAAAAATTATCCTGGACAAGGACAAGTTTCTAGTAACAAAGAAGTACTGGAATTTCTTAAAGAAAACAATATTAATAAAATTAATACTTATGATTTCGAAAATTTATAAATCAATCTACCTCATGAAAAATTAACAAAGGTCTGTATATGGTCTTTTTTATATGACGGTCTGTAAAGGTCTTTTAGGTTTGTTAAGGTCTTTTTTATATGACGAATATTTAAATGAAAATATCATTCCTAAAAATGACTGGCTAGAGTTATGTAATTTTAATATTACTGAAAATTACGTTTTTAATGGTATAATTGTTATAAACAAGTTAAGGGAATTCCAATGGGAACAGCTTTCTCAAGTGCTTTAGCTAATATTTTTCTACATCCCTATGAGAAAAATATAATTAAATATCATTTAATAAACGGGTGGAGGTATATTGATGACTTTTGATAAACTTCGACAATATTAATATTGTTACTAATTGCTATCCAAAAGATTAAAATCTAACAGAAACAAATAAAAATCAACTTGGGGCTACCTTTCTGAATTTAAAAATCGAAATTGCTAATGATAAAACAATAGATGGTATCTGCGATAAAAGGGATGAATTCAACTTTAAAACAACAAAACTATGTAACTATCATTCCAATCTAAACTCTAAAATTTTCAAAATTCTAATTTTCTGCACTATTTAACAGGATCAAAAGTATTTGTATTAACAAAAATTCCTATATCGAAGCATCAAATAACCTCATTAAAAATTTAATTAAAAATGAATTTCCTAAAAATTACTGTAATGTCAACTTTTTAATTAAACAAGGTATGGTTTGGGATTAATCCTTTACCTTAAATAAAAATAGGTCTTTCCTTGCATATTAGATCACTCAATAGATGGCGCTGGGAGACTACAATTATTATTTACCTTTAATACGTTACCTTTTTGTTTTTAAAAAGCGGGAATTACAATCGTCAGCTTAGAATTTCCTTGTCTGCTGCTGGTATGTGCTTTCCTTTTTGTTTTTTCTTTAATGGTTTAAGTTTTATTTTATGGTATTTTTGTTTTTATTGTTATTTTGTTATTGTATTTTTACTTATTAGTGGTTATTTTCTTCTAATTTGTTGTTTTGTATTGTCCTTTCTGTTAAAATGGTATATCACTCGGGCCTAATTTCAGGGGATTTTCGGGTCACAAGTCTAAAAATAATTAGCATTTGCGCTCTTTAAATACTATGAAGTTTTTCCTGTTCCTTTTTTGGTTTTAGTTTGAATAAGAAATAATTTTCAGTTGCGATTTTGAAACTGTTTTGTTTTCGTTTTC
>JAPMOR010063275.1:137357-165192 GCA_026543865.1 Argiope aurantia | reverse complement strand
ATATATATATATATATATATATATATATATATATATATATTGAAAAACATAGCTTTAATTATGTAAGAATAAGAAAGAAAAAGGTGTGAAATGGGAATTATCCATATGGGACACATCCATATTTGTTTGATAACTATATTTGTTATGCACCTTTTCCGGAAACAATATTAATGTCCAAAAATTAGGAACCTTCAAATTCAAGAATTCCATCAACTTATTGTATACTGCCATTTGATATCGATCAAATTTTTTTCATTCAAAAAATAAAATGTAGAATTTTGTAATATAAATTTATTCAAATTTGGATTTGACATATTTATTAGTATTTATCATGATAATGTTGCGGATATTTTCCTAAATTGTTACACATTTCGATTTCTAATTTATATCATTAAACTATTTAGTCAACAAATAAAAATTCGGTCATTAAATATGTGATTAAAATAATTATAAATTAGCATTATAAAAATAATAAAAATGTCTCCTCATCTTATTATCAGAAAAAGAATATAAAATATTTCGTTGGAAACCTTCCCACTACTCTACATCCTAATTTATTTTAAATTAAAATTAATTCTGCATCGCACCTTCAATTAACATGACTATTCCTGAAATTCCAGGCAGCATTTTGTTTTAGTTAATTCATCTCTAGATAGTTCTACTGGAAATGAAATAAATATTTGTAGGAATAAAAAAAACCTATGTTCACAAGTTTCTCCTTTGTAATTACTCGCAGACGATATAGAGATCATGATTCACATTACTTTCAAATTTTGTTTACAGATTCTATCGCAGAGAAAATAATCTAAACGATTTACCCATTTTCATTCGCTGCCGTTGCCCTTGATTTCTGTTTAGAAATTCGAATGATTTATTGTTCTCTGGCAATCATCACAATGAAAGTTTCAGTTCTGCTTTCGCGATAAGACGTTTAATCGAACGCTACCCCATGTCTAGAGATAATGGGATAGAAGCATTTGGTGAGTAGTGGTTACTAGTATATTTTACTTTTAACATAAATTTATTTATTTATTCAGATTCTGTATTTTTCCAATCCTTAAACTGTGTAAAAATGAAAACAGTCTATTCTACGCATGAAATAGCTATTTCAAGAATTTAAAATTATTGGGTCCTCCCCCCCTCTTAACTTCAATCTAAGTTTCAATTGTTCAACATTGTAGAAATATATCATTTTTTTTTTGTTGTTGTTGTTGCTTCTGTTGAAAAAAATTTCTTTCAGCCAATGAAATTCTGTTAAAATTCTTTCAGACAATTTTTTTTTTCGTTAAAATTTTTTGTAATTCGGAAAATTCTTCCAATTATGGCCTAAATTTATTTTATGTGGAAATAGGAATAATTAAATAAAATAATTATTCATGACAATAATTTAATAAAAATTTTAAACGCGTAATAATCATTCAACTTCCAGAATTCTATTTAATTCATGATGAGCATATGCAAAATCTTCAAAAAGTATTCTAGATTATTTCATAAAATTTTCTATTTTTTGCATTTATGTTTTATCCCTCAATTATTTTTACTCTGTTTTTAAACTGCTATTTTGTAAAAAAAAGAAAGAAAGAAAGAAAAAAGGAAGCTTGGTATAATAAATCATGTTTCTTTTGAATATTTTGATATTAGTAATCAAAATAGCATTGATTCATTCTCATGTGCTAAACCGGGAGTGATCGGCGTTAAGAATAATTCTGTTGTTTATACTTATACCGAATAAAGGTTTGCACTTCATATTTCTTTCCTATTTAATTATAATTGGTGCAGTAGAATTTTAATTCAGTTTGTATTTTAATATTAATTCTTAAATTTTCTTATATATTTAATAACTTCCACTGTTTTCATTACATTCGTATCATAATTAATTGTTTTCTAACTTGTAATAAATTTAATTTATGATACTTAAAATTATTTTCTTATAACAGTATAAATGTTGCTATATATTTTTTATTAAATATTAAGTATAATTATAATTTAATATCTTAAAATAAATATTAGCTATGAAGCAGGTATCATTTTCACTGGTTAATAATTTTTTTTTCTTTGGGAATCACTGCACCAAACTAGATTTTATTCGAAACATCTAGCCATAAGATTTTTTATTTGATTTAGATTATTTTTTGTTTTAACATTTTAGAGCAGTTTTTAAAATTTATTAGACTAACGTCATAGAATTTCGTTGGTGTAACAAATTTTCTGTTTCCTCTTTACACTTAATGATTACTAGAATGTTTTTCGGGTATTGTTTTAACATGTAAAATTATTTGGAAGAACATTGAAAAAAAATATTTTCTAAATTATTGTTTCTTTCTTCTGAATTACAATGACTTACCAGGGTTGCCATTTTTTCCCGTATAGACGGGACTGTTACAAATTTCATTCCGTAGTCCTGTATTACTTATTTCATTTACCCAACTTTTCATTTCGTAACACGTTTAGATACTTGAAAGATTATTTAGAGAAAAATAACGGAATAGAAATTGCGAAGCAACTATGAAATTGAGCATGGAATAGAAATTATCTGAAGTTATTTGCTGATACAAAATATATTTATTAGATATTATGAATAGCAAAGCTATACGAATATTATTATAACAAAGCTATACGAATATACATATTATTTCATAATCCAAATCTGGAGAGAATTTATAGCCTATTGTAATCTCGGGAGACGGAAGAAAAGAACAGGTATTAAGTAGAGACAATTGAAGCAGTTTTGTTTGATAACTTGCATTCAGTTTTATAAATATGTGCAAGAAAAGAATATAATTAAACAAGTAGAATCAATTTTATTGAATTAACTGAGATAGCCTTTCATCTTTTTTTATTATGAATTGCTGAAATTTCATTAATTTTTTATCAGTTATCGCCTACATAATTTTTAATGTTTCATTTATTTAATATCAATACGTGTTTTATCATATAACAATGTGTCCTTTATAAATGCTTGGAATTTATGGCGACTTTAAAGACCAAAAGTGTACTTGATTTTTAAAAAATAATAATAATTTTAATAAATGTGAAAAATATAGAATTCCAAATAAAAATGAAATCAAAATTAAGATTTTTCCCACTTAAATTTTTTTTTTCCTAATTCCATTTCATATTTTTATCTTTCTTATTTCATACTAAGAAAATTTACTAATATTCACAAGTTAGAGTCAATAAACGGAGCTCACCGGAAGTAATTATTTCACGGAAGTTAAAATATTGTCTGCAATTGATTAAGCGTTCATCCAAGTTCATCCCACTTTGACAGCTGCAAAATGTTCGTAGATATGCTTTTGGCTGCTTTTCGAATCAGCTGCGCGCGTATCTGTGACTTAATCGCAGATAATTATCAACACTTATCGTGTACATGCGGATGCAGTTAGTTTAAAGGGTGAAGATTCAATAACGGCGTGAGTGAGAAGTCGTTTACAGATAGCAGATGGAACTTGAAATGTGACCAGCAAATGAGACAAAACAGAAACACAAATGTGAAAATGTTGTATTTTTTAATGCGAATTTATAGATATGTTTGTCAATTTTTTATATTAAAGATATTACGTCATCCCAATTGATTTACGAATGAATAATTATATGCCTTTTAATTTACATTTTAATAAAATTACAAGATATTCCGTTTGAATTTAGACTCGTACTCAAAAGAAAAAGGGGAAGATTTCATCCGCACGTCTAATCAAACATCTATCTGGTTCCTTTAATATAAATTGCTATTGCATTTTTTAATTAATAAAAAATAGAATCGTCGCACTTGTGGCAATGCAATAAAATCATTAATAATTCAAATAAAGCTTGGTTGGGAATTTCTTTGCACAGGGAATGAAATTCCATTGTTGCTGTGTTTTAACATTTATTTTAAATCACTACACCAAAGAATGCTTCAAGGCATTCATATGCCTGTAAGAAAACTGGATTAGAATGTTATCAAAACAATTGAACTGAAAATATTCAAAAATAGTGTAATCTTGAATTTTTAAATTTCTTTTCTTTGTATGAATTGGCTGGATAACCACTCGAACGTTATACCTAAAAAGTACACAAGTAAAAAAAAATGTCTTACCTAAATTTAAGTTTAAAGTCACTTTGGATATCTATATGTTCAACATCTACTTCTAACTGCTAAATTTAGTCTAACTTTTCATTTTTAATGGAAAAGAAAGATTACTATCATTTTTTCAAAGTGTAAAAATTAGTTAAATTTTCAATTATTTAAAGAGTAATTGGAATGTTGTCTTTTTTTTTTTTTTTTGCAATAAGTTCGATCAAGCATCCCACAAGAAATTCTACCATGCTAAAATTCAATATATTACCGTTTCAATGATGCCAATTTGATAGCTGCAATTTTTTCCCTTAATTTTTATTCAGATTTAAGGATGCTCAGTGACTCTGTTTTCAGTAATCATATTATAAAAAAATGATTTGTTTCAGTAAAAAATATTATTATATTAATTGCAGATTAATCATTTCCACTTTAATTTAAATCATAAATTCTACGGGAGCTAACAGAAAATTAGAGAGATACATATTACGTTATGACTGAAGGCCTTTATAATATTATGAGTGAATAATATGACTATCAAAATTTGAAGTTTTAAAATATTGTATGAAGAAGCTATTAAAGTAGAAATTACATAAAATATTTAATTATTAAAATTTTAACAAGCTTTAAGATTGGCGAACCGGCTGATCGCCAAAGGCAGCTAGTATAAAATAAAATTTGGCATTAAGAATAAATTATTCAAAACGTTTTTCTTATGGATGAGTTGTGATTCTATTGACTACTGATGTCGAAAAGATTCTTTTTTATGCCCCAAAACTCATTATTCAAATTTAAAATTTGCTCACTAATTCTGAAATTTAAATAATTTAATGAGCTTTGATTTTAATAAATTAAATTTGATGTTTTTCCTTAATAAAATAACATGAAAAGTGTATCCCAAGTAACCCTGAATGTACAAAAAAGCATATTTTATGCGTTTTTTCATTGATTTGATGTAAAACAACATATAAATAAAAATGCCTGCAAAAAAAATTTTAATTAACTTCTTAAATTATTTCAAATTAAATACTACTCTGGAAGATTCATCGAAAAGTAGTTCTAGTACATTATTGCATAACATTGGAAAAAAATTTCCTTTTAAGATAAACGTTTAAATTTTGGAATAAAATTAAACGATTATCTGAAAAGTGGGAAATATCGTATCTTTTTATCTATCTTGAATATTTATTTATACATTTTTATTATATGTGATTTATATGCATGTAAGTAGGTGTTTATTTAAAAAATATTAATAATAGTAATATATAAATAATTATTAGTAATATAAATAATAGCATTATGAATTGAAATAAGTTAAGTAAATGTTTTACATTAGTGTTTTGACATAAATAAATAAATAAAAGTCTTTCTGTGGAGCCTTTTGCATCTTTTTTTTCCATCTTCGTGTAAATAAAAACCAGATAATTTGTCTTCTATTAATTCATTAGTTATGAATAATTCCGAAGCTGTGATATCAGTATCACGATTCCTACGTTTCACAAAAAAAAATTATCTCAGCATTGAGAAGATTCCAGTTATCTTCAAAACCGAAAGCGACGCATAAATGAAACATTGCGTTGTATAAATGAAATATTTCATCATCACGTAGGAATCACGATTCTAATATGGCTAAGTTACGATGATATAGTCGCAATTCTTCGTTAACTGGTGTTATGATGAAGTACTTCATTTATACGATGTAACAGTTCTGCTGCACATGCGTTGAATGTTACTTCAAACGAAAAAAAAAAATTAATCTTATATTAGATGTTTACCATATTATTTTTATTTCTACTGTATTTTCGATTTACGACCTTAGTCGGTTAATGCGATTTAAGATCGTCCGCACTTGGGGTCTCAAAAAAAAATACATTAACGTAATTTTAGTATTTATTTTTGTGTATAGTACCTACTGTAATGTACATGGTAAGGGTTTTTTTTTTTTCACATTGTACTAGGGTTTGACGGTCTTCAAACCCGGTTTTAAAAAATCGGTTTTTAAATTAAGAAAACCGGTTTTAAGAATTCACATTATTATGTAAAAATTAATTTTGAACTTATTTGATGTGCTATTCATTTTATGCAACGGACTGCAAACACATTTTTTCAACGTTGCAAGTTGCGTTGGCCAGTGCTTGTGCACTGCACAGTTGCGCCTCGAATTCGTCAATTTATGTTTTTCATGAACATCCCTTTTCACTTTTCTTTCTAGGTGAAACAAAAGTTTGATAAAGTTCATCTCTTGCTTCTCGTCGGATGTTTTGTCTATCGGTATGAAGTCGGTGCTAATAGAAACGTCAGCAATTTGACTGGCTCGTTTCGAACGACGTGTGAAAGGAATAAATAATTCCCCGTTTTCTGCTTCTTGATCACAATATTTAATGATATCATATAAATTTTTCTTCGTGCCACTCATGAAAGCTTTTTTACACCACTTGAAACAGCCATATCCATTCGAAATATTCAGTTAAAATAAAATGCTGTCAGAAATGACATAATACTCACATACACGTGAGAAAAAAAATAGAACTAAAAAAGTATTTAATGCGAGAAATCCAAGGTCAAATATGCTAATCGCTCCGCGTCTCACAACTTAATGAAATGGAATTGTCGAAATGTGGTCTCAGAATCCGATCCGTCTTGAGGCACGACAGGTTTGCTTAATATTGTGAAGGTGAAAACTGGAAACAAAAATATAAAGTTGTTATATTTGGTAAAAATAACGTAAGTATCAAGTATGTTTAATTTTTATGTTTATATTTTCTATTTTACATTTTAAAATTTAAATTTTATTATAAAGATTCTTCTATCAAAAAGTAGTGTAAAATAAGAAGTTCTGGCTTCTGTTTAATGGAATTTTAAATAAAACACAGGGTGTTAAAATATTCCATTCTTGTTTACGTTTAACAACTTTTTAATATAAATTATGTCTTTAGCAAGCATCATAATTAGATTAAGAAGTGGTTTTTTATTTTATTTTTTCAAAATTCCTAGAAAATGTGTAGATTAGATTATTTTAAATTGCATTAATATTAATAGTTAAAATAATAAAATCGTAAAATAAACGTCAAAAATATTTATTCAATAACTTAAATTTCCTTTTTAGATAAAAAATGAGTAAGTCGGAAGTTTGGGATAGTTTCAAAAAGTTCGGGATAGACAAGGCAATCTGAAATTGTAATAAAATGTTGAGCTGCAAAGAATCATCTACGAGCAATCTACATAATCATTTAAAAGTAGTTCATAAAATAATTGTCGGAAATTATGTAATTGTTTAGTGTCTTGAAGACCCTGAAGAAAAACTTACAAATCCAAAGACACTGAAAGCTGAATTTTCATCATTTGAACAAACGAATAAAAGAATAAAAAAGATTTGTAATTTGATGCCAAACTCAGTAACTAATGAACGAGTATTTTCAATTTCAGGCAATATTGTGTCCAAAATAAGAACGAGCCCTAGCCACCGTTCAGTGGATATTTTATGTTTTTTAAAATCCTATTTTCTTAGAAGAAATTAAAATTAGTGAAAATAATATAAATATTATTTGAAATTTTTGTTTGAGTTTTCGTTATTTTGTGTAAGTAATATGCATATGTAATCTTTAATTTTGCTTTTTTATATTTTGATATTGATTCCGTTTTTTGTTATTTTATATAAATTAAAATAAATAGAATAGGGAAAAATATTTTATTTTTCCGTATTCACTTTTTTTGACAAAAATTCGAAAATCGGCTAAAACCGGGTTTTTTTGGAAATATCGAATTTGAAAACCGGTTTTTCAAAAAGTCGGTTTTTGTATAAACCCTACATTGTACGCTCTAGTTAAATTCCATCGTTTAAATTTTGACAACTAATGGTTTTATGAGCAAATTTTATAACCGATTTTGTTGAAATATGTAAATCGAACTTTTACGACTAGTTTGAACTCCGTCTGAAGTCAAAGAATGTCTCTTAATTATCAGACAATTTATTTATTTATTTTAGTGGCGCTTCTTGGTAGTGAATGTGAGAAGAACTTATTTCAAGATTCTATAATATTTATTATAAAAGGTTTTAAATTAAAGAATAAAATTGCAGATAATTAAAATGAAAAAAAAATGTTCGAGCTTCTAGTTCGAAATCTTATAGCACGTTAAAGTTGTAGCTTGTTTTGTCTATCTATATACTATTATAAGACTCTTAATTATATCAGTAATAACACGCATACTTAAAAAAATAAAAACTATGTCTAATATCTCAAAAGGCGTGTTGATTGCTTGTAATAAATTGATTAATTTAATTAAAGCCATAAAAACTATTGTTGTAAAATATAGATAGAATAATATTTTAATAATTTATAATATTTAGAGATAAACTGTTAAGAAATAAAACAGATATCTCTAAAAAAGGTAATTTTAAAAGGTACTGTGAAAATACTAATAGTGAAATAATATAACCAAAGTAATTGTAAAAATTATTAAAATTTATATTAATTTTTAATTAAATAATCTTATTAAAATCTATATAAACCCATTAGTGAACACCTATTTCCCAAGAAGTAAATCAATGTCAAATGTATTCTAAATACAACTGCCTGCCACATTGATCGTTTGAGTGGTTTTTGAATCATATATTGTAATTAGATTGTATTCAGTTTATGAACCTTTATGTTAAAATACGTTTGCGTTTTAATATACAAATAAAAATATGCTTCCAGAAACTTTTTTAATTAAATTTACTTCCAGATTCTTAATTCACATCAGTCATGACTCAACTTCATTTCCGCATTATTGTCATCCCCCGAGCTGATGAAGAACCAGACACAAACGCGCTCAGAGGATATGTGGAACAGTGTGGTCTCGTAGTTCAAACCGTAAAGCGAGTTCAACTGGAAAACGCTAAACAATCTCATATCCCTGAAATTCTTGAGTACATTGTAGATATCCGAGCTGAAAATCAGCTGATTATATCTTACAAAAATAAGACCCTTGTGTACGAAGATCTCATATTAAAGTGGTGCAGAGTAACGCGCTCAATATGTATAGAACGCCCGCTGCTACAATTTTCTGACAATGAATGCTTCATTCGAAAAAGAGTATCTTGCCATTCTAAGCTCAGACTTCAAAATATATCTTTTGGAGTTCAGGCTTCTTTGGGAGAATATATTTCGTACGCAAGTATTGGTGAAGACTCAACTGCTACTTTTTTTCATGACCTTAAAGAACTAGAAATCGTAACCGAGTCAACCGGTGTACGTATGTTTGATCTTGGTATTTCAAGACAAAAAATCAAATATAGCTTAAAAATTCAATATATTCATATCAGAAACGTTATTGTATCCGTTGATGATGAATTTTTTGAACTCTATCTGGATCTTCTGCATCCCCCTTTGTTTTTTAGAGAAACTGTGACACGAAACCGTTTACGTGTTTTTAGAAAAGAGCATCGTTTGCTTCCATTTCAAGTAGACAGATTGGTGATTGGCAAATCTAATGTAGTGCGTTTGAAATTCCATTATGTGGCTTCATTTTATAAAATATTAAGTTGTTTGAGATACCGCTCTGACAAGATACCTATACATTTCATCAAAATGAATGTTACATGTAAATCGCCACCTGTTGCTCCATCATTGAATCTTAACCATTTTGGTTGTGCTTACATGTGGACAGCTATCACCAATCGTACTTTTCTCATTCTTGAACAGACTGCCGATATCAGAAAATCATTGGATACGCTTATACGTTATTCCCTGCAAAGTAAAGAGTGTCTGGAAAAGGTTCTGACAACGCTTTTATTCTTGGTGGATACTGGAAGGTTTTTAAATTACTGGCATGTCATCGACAAGTTGTTTGAGCATCATGTTTCTATTCAGAAAGACGATTCATTTAAAGGTATTTCTGTCCCCCAGAAATGCCGTCTAATACGTAGAATTGTTATAACTCCAACAAGGATCATGCTTTGGCCAGCCGACTTAATGTGTGAAAATCGGATTTTGAGAAACTTTGATTCCGAATTTTTCTTGAGAGTCACATTCAGAGATGATGATTTTAATCAAATGAACTTTCGATTGTATGATCCGTGTGTGTTTCAAACTGTGGTTTCCAGGCCTGTGAATTCAGGGATACTGATAGAAAACAGACACTATCAACTACTAGCGTGGTCTAGCTCCCAATTAAGAGAACATGGAATTTCTATGTATGCCAAGGATTCCAGAGGCATAACTGCCCATGATATTCGAAAGTGGACTGAAATCAACCCCAGTACAAAAATGAACATACCCAAGTGCTTGTCTAGAATCGGACAGTGTTTCTCCCAGACTGAGGACACAGTGCATATTCCTTTAGATGATGCAAACGTTCGATTTGAAAGGGATGTTGAGGGAGGATTTGATCCCATGTCCGGGAAACCCTACATCTTTTCCGATGGCATTGGTAGAATTTCAACGAACTTAGTTGAAAAAGTAAGTGAATGATTCTTTCTTTTTTGTTGCCAAGTGCATAAACCGGTGATTGTTAACTTTCTCAGCATTTGGAATCTCGGCTTTCATGTATTGAAATTATTTTATTATCCTTTCCTTTCGTCGTAATTCTTATCACTTCTAAGGTACAGTACGCTCCCGAATATCCGGTTTGCGACTATCCGGCTTCAATACTTTATTTTATCGTAATAAAACGAGGAAAGCAAGACGTTGCATTGGTAACATAGAAAGGCATTGGAAGCGGGCATCTGCTATGAGCTAAAATGAAGAAGCAGTCATGCATTAAGGATCTTTCCGAAAACTAAAAACTGAAAATTTTGACTCTTATTTTAGGGTTACCATTCCGTATCTTGTAATCATTTATCAATCAATTTTCTTAAGAATTAGGCTAACAATTTAAGTTAATGTTTTGTTTATATTTTTCTTCATTTATCATTATAGAATTTATGTTAAAATGTGAAATGTTTACATCCTTTAACTTACTTATTCTCTAATAAATCCTTCAAGCGTGCAGTGAAGTATATAAACATGTATAAAATACCAGTTCAGAGCCTTTTATGTAACGTTATCGTTATCGGCAACTGCTTCTATGATTAAATGGGCCACGGCTGCGTTCACATTGAGATAAATGGGGGGAGGGGGCTTAGTACTCAATAAGAAATTAGAAAATACGTATTATAGCTTTGAGCTTTGGTATAAATATTTTGTTTTCTGATATTAGTTCGCAAAGAAATGAGTTCATAGAACTTCCGCCTATTCAGCTTTTTTATTATCCGGCCTGCCCTGCGCCGCATTAGGCCGGATACTAGGAAGTTTACTGTATCTTTCAATTTTAGAAAATTTATATCAAATGAGAGTTGCAAGTATTATAATTTTTCTAAAAATAATGCTTAATATCTTTTTTAATGAAGCTGTGATTAGTTTTAATTTTATCAAGCAAATCGCATAGTTAAAAACTAATATTTATTAAAAAAAAGTTTTCAGTTAAAGGCAAAATATTACATAAAATGCCATTACGTTTCAATAAATTAATAGGCTTCAATAAACTAAAATCATTAAGTTTTTACCATGTTTACTTGGCTAGCTTAATGCCCATTCTTCCAAAAACACTTTAATAGCATATCCTTTAAAATATATATCATTCATTGAGTCATAAGCCAGCGTCTTGACCTAGAGGTAAAGCGCCTTCTCCTGATCTGGGCGTCCCTTTTCGAGTCCTAGCTCGGGGATGGCTGTACTTCCCCCTGTATTTTATCTGTGAGGATGTAAAAGAACCCCCTTGTGAAAAGGGGTTGTACAAGCGAGTGTCATCTTCAAACGGCATTCCTACGACTTGTCCGCCTGTAGAAGAGGCACGCATTCCGCCTTTTGACCCTCTCTTGCGGTTTTCTGGGGTGCTTTGATATTTGTCCAGCTTATCGACAAATTGAGAAATCGCAAGAGAGAGTCAAGGGAGGAACGCGTGCTTCTTCTACAGGTGGACAGGTCGTAGGAATGCCGTTTCATATAAGTTAGACTTCTGCCCTCTGGTGCTCAGGAACATTTGCCCTCGGAAGCTACTGCATCACCTTTCTGTGGTAACGTGGACACGGCATCATCATCGTCGTCATTGAGTCATTAATTTCCTCGGTTGATCCAATTTACAAAAAAATTTGAATTTTGGAATCTAAAAAGATTTTCATAAAGTGAAAAAGAATTTCATAAGTTTGCCGTTTTTAAAAAGTATTTATATTTTTATTTCTCTTACTGCACTGAATTTAAATATCGAATAAGATAAAGAAAATAAAACATTTATATAATATTTTCTTGGCCATAGTAAAAGCATTGTTCTATGAATAAAGAAGTTAGATTAAAAGATCGGTGATAAAATATTGATTTATTTTAGCACTTAAACACTTTTTCTTATATCCAGTTTAGAGAAAGTATTCTGATCGTTAAAGAAATTGAATTCGAGATTTTTATGAATCTCTACATTTTAAACCTTCTTGAGTTCGAAAAACACATTTTTAAAAAATTTCGCTTGTATTTTTTTTATCAAAGATAACTCAAACACTATTTAATCTAAACGAATTAAATTTATCATACGTCTTTACTGCTAATTTATAGATTTCTATCTAATTTTGTACAAAATTCTTGTGAAAGAAGTCTATCTGTTCGATTGTTCGAATATAAGTTAAAACGATAACTACAAAACGGAGAGAGCTGGATGAATAGGACTCAGTGTACATATTTTTACATCTAAAGTGTTTCACCTATCAAATTTTTAGCCGAATCCAATGAGGGCTTGACCGTCTGGCGGTCTGTATTTTCAGAAACATCTAAATGTGATAACTCTATTAAATGACTTAAATTTATGAAATTAGATATGTGATTTTGTGACTACAAAATGTAGTTCTGAGTCACATTTTTGTTTCAATCAGTTGCGAAAAATACGTCTA
This sequence comes from Argiope aurantia, assembly GCA_026543865.1. Classification (NCBI taxonomy): domain Eukaryota; kingdom Metazoa; phylum Arthropoda; class Arachnida; order Araneae; family Araneidae; genus Argiope; species Argiope aurantia. The sequence continues at coordinate 152,239 of JAPMOR010063275.1, read as the reverse complement.
AAACGGTAATTCGATTTTCGGATACTATTAATCGCATGACATGATTAATCGTAATTTGATATACGACGATGTCTAATATCTTAATTCTTAGTTGTATAATTTTTAGTTTATGTTGAAAAGTCTAAGTTCAGTTGACTTTATGATTAGTCAGTAGATATAATCATTATGTCTCTTCACCTGGCCAATTCAGGAGCCATAATGATTTCAACGTTCTTTGTGTTGTTGTTGTTGCTTATGGCTCTTCTCATAGACAAGCCCGCCGACGAAATAAGTGATTTTATAGCCGAGTTTTTAGCTTCTCTTGTTTCATTAGCGCCATCTAGGTCCAAGAATAAGATACACATGCTTCACAGCCCTTTTCACAAGTCGTACTTCATTCATACATTTAATTCACTCACCCACATATCATAATTTAAACTTGAATCACCTCTGATGCAGTACCCCTTGTGATATTGTCTCGACTTTAATAACGTTCTAGCTACGATAGATTTATACGTGCACCCTCCACCATGTACACGGTCAACGTTCATAGCCGGTTAAAGTATCGTCTGGATTGGTATCATATCTTGTTGAGGTTGAGGTTTGTTGTCAAACAATCATCCAGGATGTTACCAATAGTAATCCCTCTCCCATATTGTTGACATAATTACTCATGTTTTTGGTAACTGAGTTTGTACAAGAATAATTACTTAAAAAACTTATTTTAAATATCTATATTGTTATGGAAATTCCGGGATTCTTTGCAGGTTTTTTGCTCGATGAAATAAACAATCCTTTAGTAACAAACAACGACGTGTATTGAACACAAAGACTACAAATATGCAGCCTAGATGAACACAGGCTACACGCAACAAGCGCACTACAACAAATAGTAGCCCAGAAGTAGTAATCGGTAGTAATAACAACCACAGCACACAAAGTGACCAGGCAGAATTCAGCAGGAGGAGGTACTTTACGTAGTTTCACTCTACAGTCACTCCAAACGTCTGCAGTTTTTCACTGTCTTCTCGCTTTAGCTGTATCCAACTCCTGACTCACTATTATACGACTGACTACTCTACACATGACTCGTTTCTTCAATAAACCCCCGGACTTGACACACAGCTCAATTCAGCAAATGCTTGAGCTCCACACAGTGCTTACGCTTCATCGGACTGTTTCAACTATTCGCCGTTGACCCTTTCCACGATTAAGACTCGTTTACACGATTGACTGCAGCTTGAGAATGCCTGCCTTTTATAGTTCAAGGAGTTGGGTAGAGAAGGTTCTGGAACAATGAAGCACATCTCGGTTCCTATTGACTCTGTCGTTAAATTCTGGATGTTTCCAGTATTATCTATTTTGTCACCAAGCTCTGGGACCACTGACGCGGACTCGATCAGCATCCAACAAAGCTGATCGCAAAACGGTCTTTCTTGTGATTGAACTAACCATGCTAGGAAGCAACATTACGGATTTGTAACAATATATAGAATAAAATTTCATTTTAATATGTAGAGTTAAGTCTCCCTGACTTATTTAAATTTGATCCTTGGTGCTTCTAGAACAATAATTTTTAATATTTTCCTCATAAAATCCAGAAATTAATGAATAACACATGCGAAGCATAAATGCGATGCCCTGTGTATCAAGTGTATTCGCTATGCCACTGTATCCACATGGTAATAAAAATGTTTTCTAAAAACACCGAAATTTTAAAATATATTATTTTGGTGTTTTTATGAAATAAGCATAGAACATCATGTGACTGACTATTCAAAGCAGGTTTCAGCTAGTTCAAATAAATGTAAGATCTTCGCTTAGACCGGGATAACAGACATTCAAAAATCCCTTGTCAGAGCAAGTCTTTGCATTATGATCACTCACCAATTCATGGATTCCCCACCCCCTCCCATTATGTCAAATTACGTGTCAAAAATCATTTTCCATTCTTACTTTTATGCTTCTGATCTCACTTAAAGTGAACTTCTCAAAGAAGTACATGACTTTTCTTAAGAGGCAACTATTATCAAGTTCTAAAAACGTTTAATGACGAAGATACAGAGAAAATTACAAAAGGATACTTGCAATATACATCTGCAGCTTTGTATGGGGGAAGACAAGAATGCATAGTTGTCCAGGTTAATTATGTTGGAGGAAACTCCAAATGAACTAGTTATTCTGAATTCATTCGAAATGAATTAATTTCCACCAGTGTAATGATCAAGATAATACATAATGATTGATTGCACTCATTTTTCATTTTTTAGGTTAGAAAGACCTTCCGGCACAATACTGAGTGCAGTGCGCTTCAAATACGGTACGGTGGCTGCAAAGGTATGCTTGTGCTTGATCCAACATTAAGAGTTGCGGATATTGTTTTTAGGAAAAGCATGCGAAAGTTCGACTGTCGAGGCCAGGATCACACGAAATTGGAAATAGTTAAGAAAAGTGGTCCAAGTACGTGTGTGGGTTTTAATTCATTTAATTTCTTTAAGTGTTGATTGCAAAGCATATAATATTTTTCTGAAACTTGCACCACCCGTGTTGAAATTTCATATGGATGTCTCATTATATTATACTCCTTTTTCTTTATCAGTTCCTCTACGGTTAAATAGACCTCTGGTTGCCATACTTCATGATTTAGGAGTGAACCCTAGAGTGTTCCTGCGATTGCAACAAATCATGCTTCAGAACCTCATCGACATGCTCTTGGATGAAGGAAAAGCTGCGAATTACTTGAACATTCGCACTCCTTTTTCGATTTTCAAATTTAAAGAACTTACTGCGTCCGGAATCTGTTTGACACAGGAACCGTTTTTTAGAACTCTCTTGTTGTCTCTGCACAGATATTATATAGGTTTGTGAATGTTTAATACTACTTTCAGATTAAAATAGATTTGTAATAATAGATTTGAAATTGTTAAATGCAGTAATAGGTTCATAAATGTTTAATGCTGTAATACGTTTATTAATTATTTTATTAATTCATTTATGCTATAAAGAGCGACATTAATCCCCATGGGTTACATCATCGAGATTTTTCATTTCGATAGCTCTGTTTTCCGAATTCGAGTATCAAATGCTTTTAAAGTGATATGCCCCTTGATAGAAACAGAAACGGTCAAATCATGTAACTTGTCGCTCCTTTGGATTCCTCTAAACAGGGTCATAATGAAATAATTCTATCTTGATGAGCAGAAGGTGCCCGTTTTATGAGCATTTATAGGCTAATCAGGGCCAAACTTAGACTAATTGGAGTCCGGGGCAAAAACTTCTTTGGAGGCTCCCTTCTGCTTAACTACTTCATTAATGAAGAACCATGCATAGAATTTGTCTATGGTGTTTTTCGTTAATTAATTCAAAATGCTAATTAAAACACTCTTACTCGTAACTCAAAGGACCAGATTTAACATTGAATTTAAAATACAATCTTACAAAATGCTATGGAAAGATTTATATTAGAATGCTTTCTACAACTATCTATAAGAGAAACTCCTAAATCTCATAAACTAAATAATAAAATAAACTTTCTTTTCGATTTGGGGACCCCCTGTGATGTGGAGGCTTGAGGCCCTGCCTTTGTCAGGTTCTGAATCTAATGATGAATATTATGGGATCGAATACATATATATGTAGTAATTTCATTTAATCCCATTCATAAGTTAAATTGAAGCGGAAAGAATTACTTTAATATAATAACAGTAACTTTAGATATCTTTTATCTGCTGCCAGACAGTTCCTTGATTTCGTCACTTCCAAAAATGGAACTATTAATGCTTTCTGAACTATTATCGAGCCGAAAACTAACTTTTTCTTTTCTTTTTTTTTCGAGTGGGTGGGCGGCTTTTATTTTATTTTTTTATTATTATGTGAGAACATTAGTTGTTTTGGTTTGGGGCTTTTGAAACCTTAAAATACACTAACAAATAATAAAGGACAAGGTCTTAAGAAGCACAAAGAAGAAATTGTGAATCAAAGCGCAACAACGTGGTATGGTATCGAAAGTTTTATATATATGTGTGTGTGTGTGTGTGTGTGTGTGTGTGTGTGTGTGTGTGTGTACATCACTAACCATATTTATCACAAACAGATTTCTCCTAATTTACGTATATATATATCAGGAAAATGACGAACGTTTTACAAAGTGTATTAATGACACGAAAAATTACACCTTTTATTTGGGTAAGCCGTATATGAAATTTAATATTGTCATTGTTATATTTCTATGAGGTATCTTCTCAGATCATGGTCTAATAGCAAATTTTAGCATTAAAAGTAGACAAACAGTTTTAGTTAGGAAGCGAAGTTTTAAACGATGTAAAGGCTTACATTTATCTTGATCCATTCAGCAAATATTGTTGAGAAAAGATTACAAAATTGAAATTTTATTTAGTAAAAAACAATTACGATTAAATTGACCAAGTTATGAATCTTTGAATTTCTCTATTTTAAGATGATATTAATTTATTTCAAAGGCTGCCGCTGGGTACTTCGGGTTTTTTTTAAGAACGTTTTTATTGGTCCAAAAAATGGCATTTGTTTAATAAATGTATGCGAATATTATTACCTAGTTTTTAAATGTTTAAAATATGTTCATATTAGACCTGCAATTTGTAAATAAAATTGTACATGATAGAATAATTTTTCTGTTGATTATCTCCAAAACGCTGTAAAAAATTTAGTTTAGTTTAGACACTTTTGCGAATTAATCACTTATGATTATGAAATTTTTTATGCGTATGTATTAAAAAATATAAATACGTCAGATTCCTTAAAAAACCCATTTTAACACTAAATGCATTATTTTTTAAAAATTTAAAAGATATATAATTTTTCAAAATTTTAAAATATATCTAGCGAAATAATTTTTAATTTTTTTTTTGTTATATTTTTCTAACTAGCCAATGTTAATTTATTTAGAACGAAACTGTATATGATTTTGTAATTCCAGCTGAATGCTATTTTTTAAAAATATTTTTATGCACATTTACTGAATTTTCATTTGAATTTTAAGTTTTCTGAACTGAAATTGACTTTTAAGTATGTAAAAAACTTGAAACATATAATGCATATCCTGTTTTCTTTTAATATTTAACTAAAAACTTCATTATCAATTTAATTTAATTTCCTCAAAAACTAAGGCACCTGGAACATTTCAAATATATTTTAATCAGGTTGGAATATTATTTTGAGTAACATCATTAATTATTTTTTTTCATTAGGCCTTCAAATATTCATTGGCGCAGTATAGTCAGAAGCATATCTCTTGCGCCAGTAAAATCCAAATAATTATTCTTCATCTTGAATAATACATTTCATAATATTATTTTAAAAAATAAAAGTACAACACGCTTGTAATGAAAATAAATTTTCAGACTTAATCAAAACCAAGGCCAACATTGATGTTGATCCTGACTATGGAAGAAACATGTTTGGCGTACTGGATGAAACGGGAATATTGCAATATGGCCAGGTTTTTGTGCAGTATTCTACTGATGTTACTTTAGGCAGAACAACTCCTGAAGACACCAAGATTCTGAAAGGTAAGTAGTTCAGATTTCAATCATAAGATGTAGGAAATTTTATCAGTATCAATATTAGAAAAATATTCAGTCCTGTTATTATTGAAATTTTATTGAAAGAAAAAAAAATTTGTATTAATTTCGAAAAAAATATTAAGATTGTATTTATGAATTCTGTATAAAATTGATATTGATATTGTTACAAACCTGTAATGCTCCTTCCCAGCACGGTTAGTTACCGGAAAGACCGATTTACAATTATCTGTATTGGATGCTGCTCAGGTGTCGAGCCAGTAATCCCAGAGCTTGGCGACGATTTTGGCGACAAAATAGATATTATTGGAAACTTCGAGAATTTTAGTGATCCAACCATTAGGAATTGAGATACACTTGATTGGTTCAATAACCTTCTCGACCCGCCTCCCGATAACTATAAAAGGCCGGCAGTCTCAAGCTGTAATGAATCGTAGTCGGAGTTTTAGACAAGTAGCGAGTCTTAGAGAGGATTATTAACCTGTTTACCGAGTAATAACTTATATTCAATTCGTTTTGCCTTGAAATATTTCTTCATTCCCAGTTAACAGGTTAATGGAAAGTTTGCATTCTGTTACGACGTTGCTGTCTATAAGTGCTGTTAATTAAGTACACTTTGGCGGCATTAGTGCTTCGTATCTTCTGGAATATTCGCAGAATAAGGAAACGTCTCTATTTTTCATCATCGAAGTTGTTGGACTTCGGGATACCTGCCTTACGATTCTCTCAATAGTATAAATAAATTAGATATTTGTAAAAGAGGGTTTATATGTAGTTTTATCAATTATTTTCCTTCGTGTTATTTACCGTTTAATACTTTAAATTAATGTTTGTTTGGAAGAATGGAAAAGTTTATCTGTAGTTTTATCAGCTATTTTTCTTTGTATTATTTATCATTTTAATAATTTAAACTAATGTTTATTTATGTAAGCTGAAATATTTATGTAGTTTTATCAGTTATCTTTCTTCGTTTTTTATCCTTTTAATAATTTAAGCAAACATTTATTTATGTAAGCTGAAAAGTTTGTGTAGTATTATCAGTTATCTCACTTCGTTTTTTTTTATCCTTTAAATAATTTAAGGAAATGCTTATTTTTGTAAGCTGAAAAGTTTATGTAATTTTATCAGTTATCTTTCTTTGTTTCTTCATCCTTTTAATAATTTAAACTAATGTTTATTTATGTAAGCTGAAATGTTTATCTAGTTTTATCAGTTGTCTTTCTTCGGTTTTTTTTTATCCTTTTAATAATTTAAGGAAATGTTTATTTATGTAAGCTGAAATGTTTATGTAGTATTATCAGTTATCTTTCTTCGTTTTTTTTTATCCTTTTAATAATTTAAGGAAATGCTTTTTTTTTGTAAGCTGAAAAGTTTATGTAGTTTTATCAGTTTTCTTTCTTCGCATTATTTGTCCTTCTAATAACTAAGTGAGAGGGAAGCAGTTTGTTTGTAGCTTTATCAGTTAATTTTCTTTGTATTATTTATCCTTTAGGCACAGTCATGGTGACGAAGTTCCCTTGTGTCCATCCTGGTGACGTCCGCAAATTTACTGCTGTTGATGTCCCACAGTTGCACCATATCATCGATTGTATTGTTTTCCCACAGAATGGTCCTAGACCACATCCGGATGAAATGTCTGGTGAGAAGCTGTTGAAGTATTAAAGGAAATAACTATAAAATACAGTACACTCCCGAGTATCTGGCCTAATGTGGTGGAAGGGTTGGCCGGATAATAAAAAAAGTTGGATAGGCTGAAGTTCTATGAACTCATTTCTCAAAACTCACTGTTGTAATACGTATTTTCTCACTTCTTATTGAGTAATAAGTCCTCTATTTATCTCAAAGCCAGGTAGAATGTGAAAACAGCCGCATCCCAATAAATAATGGAAGCATTTACTGGTATCGTTTCGAGTTTAAATATTAGGCTCTGTACTGTAGTTTATATATATTTATATACTGCATTGCACGTTTCAAAAAAATTTTTTGAAGAGGATAAGTAGTTAAAGTATATAAATTATTCACATTTTAACTTAAAATACTTGCTGATTTTAGCATTTAGATTTAATACTTAAAAAAGCATTAAGCACACCCCAAGAATAATTTATGTACTGTGCAATTATAATCGGGAAAAGCGGTAGCATTTGTGGTCCGTTACACACTGATGAAACATGAATGAACAACGAGCAGAACGCTACTCTTTTCCTGTCACAACTTGTATTTTGCACACAACTCCTAGTAAAATCATAGCAGGCACCCCCTTACAATGCCTTGGCAATGTCGCCAATGCAACGCCTTGCCTTCCTCATTTAATTACTATAAAAGAAAATTATACAGAATAATGCGACTGTAATAACTACATATCATACAATTGTATTTGAAACATGGGGATTTTCACGAGCTCTTTAGAATGTTAAAAAAATCGTCATAGTGGGGCCAATAACATTGCTATTATTCGCTATTCTTAAATGAAATCAAACATGGGAAATTTTACTGCTCCGATTCGATAAGATTTCGAAGCAGAACCCTAGAAACTTCGGATTAGGAAACCTTTAGTCATCTTCTGTCAGTTCTATTGCGTAGTGAAAAATATACTTTTTTATTTTTACTTTCACGTAAACTGGTATAGAGAATGTATTGTAATCGTCTAAAAATTCTAACTCGAGACGTAGACTAACTTTGACGTATCTCCACGTTTTAGATTTCCCTCAGTTCGAAAAGCACATTTTTGGAAAATGTCCGTCTGTCTGTGACAAAGATAACTCAAAAACACCTTTTTGTACCAGAATTTGTAGATTTCCATCAAACTTTGAGCAAATTCCGCTCAGAAGATGTTTGTCCTGCTCTTCGAATATCAGTCCACGTTTCAAACCTCCCTGAGTTCGAAATACACATTTTTGATATGATGCCTGTGTGAACACGGCAATGCAAAAATACTTCTGATCTGACACGGGTGATATTTCGTAGGCACACACCAAATTTGGCGATTTCTGTCAATTTTTCGGCGAAACTGACTGAGAGGAATTCTCTCAGTCCGAATATGAGTTTAAAAGAGATATGGATGGATAAAATTTAACACGTATATTTAACTTCTGAAGGATCAATACTTTTCAAATCTTCGTCAAAATTCAAAATTCACCATCTGTGGATCTGCACTTTCAGAAACATTTTAGTGCGATAGCTAAATGATAATGCTGGATGAATAGCAATGACTGGAATATCAAAATTGCTATGTGATACTGTCACTAAGAGTATAGTTTAGTGCCTAATTTAGGTTTAAATTACTTGGAAAGAACACTTCTAAAACACAAATTTGATTTTTGGATATTATTAACCGCATACCAAGGATTAATCACCAATATTTCGCATTTTAAACGGATCCGTATGTAAAAAAAAAGGTTTCGTTTAACGAATATTTCGCATTTTAAACGAATCCGTATGTAAAAAGAAATGGTTTCGCATTTTAAACGGATCCCTATGTAAAATACTGGTTTCGCTTAACGAATATTTCGCATTTTAAACGGATACCTATGTAAAAAAATGGTTTCGCTTTACGAATATTTCGCATTTTAAACGGATTTCTATGTGAAAAAAATTGTTTCGCTTAACGAATATTTCGCATTTTAAACGTATCCCTATATAAAAAAAAATGGTTTCGCTTAACGAATATTTCGCATTTTATACGGATTCCTATGTTAAATATGGTTTCGCCTAACGAATATTTTGCATTTTACACGGATTTTATGTAAAATATGATTTCTCTTAAAGAATATTTCGCATTTTATGCGGATTCCTATGTTAAATATGGTTTCGCTTAACGAATATTTCGCATTACGATCAAGATTCGGGAACAAATTATTCTCGTTAGGCGAGGTTCCAGTGTACTTTTAGGGCTCGGTGACACTATATCAAACTTATACAAAGAATCAGGTGCAAGTACTTGTTACAGACTGAGAATATCAGGTTACTTGGCATCATTTTTGAAACCGATTGATAATCTCCACAATTGGTTCAATCCAATCTCTTTTCAGGTTCCGATTTAGATGGCGATGAATATTGTGTCGTTTGGATGCCTGAATTGATCTTTGCTAGAGAAAACAATGAGCCCGCCAATTACCCAAAACCCGATTCTCGAAACTTCCAAAACGTGAGCATATTTTGGTGACTTTTTGAAATCTATTCTTCTTCAATGCTATAATTGTGTTTACTTCTTTTAAGATCTCTACTAATAATAAGTGTGTGTGTGTGGGGAGGGGGGCGCGCGCGCGCACTTTTTTAAGATCTGTACTAATAATAAAGATGAATGTGTGTACGTGCGTGAATGCACCTGTACATGTTGATTTTCTCCTGGAGAAAACTGTTGACCTGAAGCTATTAGACCTGGCGCATACTGGTATATACTTTCGAAGGTAAAAATGTGCAATTCTAAGCAAGTTTTGAAATTTTAATTGATTAAAAAGTAAGCAAAATGTTCACATTTTTCACGTTTAACTTTCTAAAATATAGTAAAACTTAATTTTTACTTCATTTCAAAATTCACAAACGTATTTTTTCAATTATACTAACTTTTCTGCAGTATAATTTTATTTCTATTTTTTAATTAATTTAAAAACGCATTTTAAGTGCATTTTGCAAAATAGATTTTATCATTGAACAGACGCTTAAATCATTTTCATTGTTGCTATGAAATTTTCAATTTTTCTTTCCATTAAAATTTTAAAATACAGAGAATGTCGGCTTATTTTTCTATGACGAATTTTTCCAATATAAATCATTCTTTTAATATTTTTTTTTTCATTTAAATTACAGTTACTTTAGAATTAAATAATGGGCACAAATGGTTAAAGAATGTCCCCTTTTTTAAAAATTCTATGGACTCTTCGCATTTATAAATCAGAACAAATATATAATAATGTGAGCATTTCACGAAGTTGTTGAAAAATATGAACCTCATATTCATTTTTGGATTCAAGCCCTTCCTCCCCCCCCCCCGCGAGCATGCTTTTGCGCATGTGTCAAATGCGTTTATTTAGACAAAATAGGGCTGAAAAGAAAAAGGAAGTTTATGTTTAACAATGCGGTTGGTTTGGTTTAGTTATATTAATGTCCCGTTTAAAGCAACACTTGGGCTATTTTGGGACGGACCTCGTAATGTTGAACCGCGGTCAAATGTTGAGCTGGCACCCCCCTCTCCACACCACACCAGCGGAAGGACGTTTGGTCAGGACATATTTAACGTGCAACTGACCCCCTTACACGACGGTTCTTCGGTGGAATCGGGTCTCGAACCTGAAACCCTCTGGTTCTGAAGCCGAGACCGTACCACCAGACCACCGCGGACCTCGCTTAACAACGGGGAGAACTCAGATTATCACAGGATTAGGAGTTATAAAAATCTCTCATCTTTCTGCATACCACCTCTTACCGAAGTAAAATTATCGAAAAGTACAGTCTCGCAATTCTGAAAAGGGCAGTAACCGGCTGATGAAGTTAAAATTGTGTTGAAATGGGAAACTAGAATCACCAGTTTATCAGGATCTCGCATTGAGAGCTAAGGCTGATAAATCTCTAAATCCCCGTATGAAGTTTGGGGTTAGAAGAAATGTGTGCGAATGAAATTTTCGCAGAGAGATATCGGCCAAAAAATTTCACTAATGTGGATGCCAAATTTTACTGAATAATAATTCTGCAGTGCCTAATTTCATCGAGTTTCATTATTATTACTTTATACTTGTATCAGTAACAAAGTGATTTTTTTTTCTTGCAAAATCAATATTTATAATTTCTGTGTTGTAGGTTTTCGATTTCCTGTCCTATTCTAGAACGGAAGAAATAGCCGATTTCATTATTAATTACATAAGGAATGATACTATTTCATCCATCGCCACTGCGCACTTGGCTCAATCTGATCAGTTGAACATACACCATCCACTTTGTCTCGAAATAGCAAGAAAACATGCAATAGCCGTGGATTTTCCGAAAACGGGAGTTTCCGAAAGACTTACTTGGGAAGAAAATCCGCAGAAGTATCCGGATTTCATGGAAAGATTTTGGAAATCAAGGTACAAGTCAAAGAAGTCACTTGGAAAAATGTACAGAGTTAGCCGGGATTTTGAAACAGATAATCAAGCTACTATTTTGCAATACCATAACGTTGAGGTGGGTGCTTCATTTATATAGAGATGATTTTTCAATATTTAAATGAGTCAATACAAAATGATTTGTTCCCTTATTACACGTGTTTATAACTTGATTTTTGTTAGATATATTATAATGTAATTTTGTAATTTTTTTCACAGTTTTATTTTTCTTGCTAAAATATTTATTTTAATATTTTCAATGTTTTAATTATCAGTTAATGTATTAATGTTATTAAATTTTGAATCTGTGCCACTGGTGCCATCTAGTAATGAGAATGAGAAATGTATTTGTTATTTCCCGTATTTATAACAATAAATTATGAGATATATTGAAGAGTGATAAGTAAAATATATTGAAAATATAAACTTGTTTTTAATTAATATATTTAAAGGTAGAAAGCAGAAAGAAAATGAAAGAAAATTTTAATCAAATCTCTAGGTTTAAAATAAAAGCATGAAGCTCTGATAACAATTCTGTGCGGAAATTAAGTTATAGTAAATATCATAAAGAAAATCCCTGAGCATCAATTAAAAATTAAAAATATTTTGCAAATATAAAATAATTTCTATTTACTTAGAGCATTTCTATCTGTTTCTCGCTCTTTTACGGTTTTTTTTTTTAACCTGAATATTTTTGTTTAAAAAATTATTTTTTGCATTTTAATGTAGGGTGTCTCATAAGTTTCTTTCCTATTTCTAATAAGAAATGAATACACAATATTTACTGTTTAAGAAATATTTATTTTGTTATATAAGAACCCTTTTGCTGTATTACTTTCTTCCATCTCTCAGGAAGCTTCATTATGCCTTCTTTCCAAAATCGGTGTGTTTTGAACGAGAAATAATCCTCGAAGTGCGCTTTTATTTCTCTGGTGTTTTAAAGCTCATATCTCGAAGAGAATCTTTTAAAGACAGAAAGAAGTAATAATAAGATAGGGCGAGATCTGGAGAGTGTGCAGGATGCAGTAAAACATCCCGATTAAACTGTAAGAGCTTCTCTCTTACGACTTATCCAATATGTGGTCTTGCGTTATCATGATGAAAAACAACGCCTCATTGGTTCATTAATTCTGGTCGTTTTTTTTTGCTATGTCATCTTTCAATTGATCACAGTATTTCGTAGATTTTATTGCTACACCTTGACGAAGGAGCTCGTAGAAAATTACGCCTTTCCAATTCCACCAAATGGACAAAAAGGGGGGGGTAGTAGTCCCTTCTTGGGACTACTACCCTCTGGTTACGACCCCCTGGTGCGACTGAAACCGATGACATAGACTACTAATAGATAAACCTGCTCGTTTGCACAAGCCACATGAGGCCATTCATAGCGCGATCAGAAAGAAACTTTTGAGTCTCCCTAATATCATTTAGGGATTTACTTCTTCATCAGGTCCGCGGATTCCCCGAGGTGGTTTTTATTATTATTACTAGCCGCTTTTGGCGACCAGTCGGATTGCCAATCTTAATGTTCGTTAAAATTTTAATAATTAAATATTTCATGTAACTCCTATTTTAATAGCTTCTTCGTTAAAATATTTTAAAACTTCAAAATTTGATAATCATATAATTCACTCATAATATTATAAAGACCTTTAGCTATAACGTAATGTGCATCTCTCTAATTTTCTGTTAGCTTTCGTAGAATTTATGCTTTAAATTAAAGTGGAAATGATTAATCTACAATTAATATAATATTTTTTACTGAAACAAAGCATTTTTATATGATTACTGAAATCAGAGTCACTGAACATTTAAACTTTATGGGCACTAAAGAATATCTTTCTTGATTTATGCGATATCTTAAGAAATTTTCAACATTTTCTCAGATTCATCATGAGCAGATCGATTAATTAGCAATGTTTAATTTTAAATGCATCAAACACTAAGAAAATAAACAGAATCGTTTAAAATAATTGGTCGAAAAAAAGGTTTAAAAAACTTCTTAAAAAATGATGTACTTAAAACTATAAGCAAATACAAAAAATATATAACGAACATAAATACAATTTAATTACAAAAGCATACAACTAACCTAAGAATAATTTAAATCAAGTCCGTATCCGTTGAAAATTGTTGTCAACAGTCAGAACACAATGCGCTTGCGTGAATTTTCAACGCCAGTTATGGTAGCGCAAATATGTGAATTTTTTACACCAGTTGGGGTAACGCTATGCAGATTAGACATTTTTAATTTCTTTTATTCTGTTTTATTTTAATTCAAAAGTTCTTCAGAATGAATTCGAAATATTAATTAATTAACAATGTTTAATTTTAAATGCATCAAACTTTAAGAAAATAAATAAAATCGTTTGAAATTTTCAGTCGAAAAATGTTAAGCCTAACTTCATTAGCCTGCGGGAAAAATACTGAAGTCCTACTCATTTGGCGGTGGGGAAATAAAGATTTTTTTGGCGGGAAAGTTAGTTTTTAATTAATAATTAAAATTCTAATTAAAAATTCAAAAAATGGACCCCAGATGAACATTTTCAACCTCCAAGGTATACATGTATTAAATTTGGTAGTTGTAGGTGAAACGGTCTGGCCTGTAGAGCGCCAAAGCACACACACACACATACTTTGACCTTTATTATAAGTATAGATATAGATTATTATTATTGTTGCGAAATTTTCTTTACCGGGGTTCGTTTGGATAGTGGGAGTGATATGGTGTGTAGAACGCTCAATTAGCAGGCAGAAGTAGAATAAAAACAACGACGTTTATTTACACGAAGACACACACAGGACAGCACAAAAGCGTCAACTATATACAGCGCAGAAGACGATTATCTTCACCCGAGACGTGTAGCATACAACAGCACACACAGCAGCAGCATCACCAGAATCTACTGCAGACAGTAGCGCACAGCTCAGTTCAGCACGAGCTTGACGAAGTCTGCAATTCAAGATATTCAGTCAGCATTTGTGACTTCTGTATGAAAAGAATAAAATAAAACGGACAGAAATATGTGTTAAATATGAATTTGACAGAGCAACTAGGGCTGAAGAACTTAGGGACAAAAAAAATGACTTTGATAAACAATCAAATCCAAGGAAAACGCTAGTGTCGGAGGAAATTGCACAGAAAGTATTCCAAATTGCTTAGAAATATTTATCTATTAAAAAATGACATTCCCAATAGGTGAAATGATAATGGCTTTTAAAAGTCTTTTTTAGATTTTAGTTTGTGAATAGTGGGGAAAAGTTGACT